>DWCF01005729.1:0-13637 GCA_018230265.1 Delias oraia
ACCTACGTACTAAATATTAAAAGTTTTCTAAAACAATTTTTCATTTAAAGTTATTTTTCATCTATCGGTTCTGTTAAAAGCAGAGTATCTGCCGCAATTTATTTTTATACTTTATTAGAATTCTTGTTAACATATTAAAGTGTGCTAACAAATATACTAACGATGGTTTCAGTATACACAGACCAGCCTGTATCGTCAGCGTCTCCCCCAACCAGAGACAAAATCAATGGAGAAGAAAAGGCTCGTTCACGTCGCAGGGACACTTGGCCTGACCCTATTCCTGCAGCTAATGATGATGGTAAACTCATAACTGTTAATCTAAGTAACAATTTGCGTACATTTTTTTATAATATCGGTGTGAAACGAGCAGGAGGTTCACCTAGGGCAAGCAATCACCCCCAGCCCTCGCAGTGCGTTGCCGGCCTTTACATACGTTTATTTCGACTCCGACCTCAAATCTTCGGTAGTATAGTGGTCAGTATCCCCGCCTGTCACGCGGGAGACCGGGGTTCGATTCCCCGCCGGAGAGTCTTTTTTAATGATTCTGACAAATATTTATTAGACAAGTTAATCAATTCTTAGTCACAATTTGGAAGTATAATGGTCATATATATTGATATAATGAATATTTTAATGCGCCAAAATATAAAATGGTCACGAAAATAACATTAAATAAAATTTATGAAACCACATTAAACATGCAATAATCGTAATGTTTAAAAAATATGCTGATTTTTATGCTTTAAAAATGTGAAAAATAGTAGAAAAAAATATTTTTCTAAATATTCTCTCTAGCGGAGAGTCGAACTCCGGTCTCCCGCGTGACAGGCGGGGATACTGACCACTATACTACCGAAGATGTGAAATTTTCGAAAATCTCTATCAAAAATTTTTAGGAGGTATTCTTATATTTTATGAGTTTATTCGGTTTGTTGCCATACAAAGCGAGATAATTATTCATAAAAAAATGCTACATCTTTATTAACATGTATGGTTTATTAATAAGTATACATTTAATTTAAAACACAAGATATTATTTATAATTTTTTAATTAGCTATTACTAGCGCAATACAAACTGATTCGTATATTCTTTGAAGGTTTTCTATATATTTTTCAGTGAATGTTCGATCGCCCCTTCTACAACAACAGCATCAACAATATGACGAGCAGTTGCGGGACATCGCCGCTTCCCTGACGAAGCCGAGGTCTCGACGTGCTCTGCCGCCGTCTTTGGAGCGACCCACCCGACTACCACCGCCAGATAGACTACCAGTAAGTTATTCTACACACAAAGGCATTACATCTTATATCCACTCTAAAATCGCTGTTTAATACTTTTACAAGTGCTTCGATAAAATTTTTGTTTGTTCAATTTCATTTGTTTAAGAATATCTCGTATGTATTTGATTTTTACTAAGGCGAAGAAGTGAACATTTGTTACAATGTTGATGTTTTCCCTTATTAGTTATAGGCGTGCCTATCAATGTGTAGCATGACTGGAGTTAGGTATGTATCCGATAACCATTACATATTCATTTAATTGATAAAATTAAAATTATTTTATAAATATTCAGGTAATGGTATTTCCTTGTTCCATAATATTTAATTTGTCATATTTCAACAGTCAAGCATTATAATATTGCAAATATATAATATTGATTATTTTATTAAGAGGTTACAACTTCTAACTTAGTCTTGTCATAACGTTTTCAGGCTAGAGGATCACCCGACGGTGGTGCGCCTACTGAAGAAGGCTTGACCAGCTCAGCAAGTGAAGGCAGCGAACCCACAGATTCTGTAGAAACAGGCGATGGAGGTGATGGTGTACGAGTTGAATTGCCAGCTGAACGTCTTCTACATGCCAGGGCCGGGTGGCTACAGCGTAAAGGTAATTCTAATATTATATATTTTTTAATGCCGCTTACTTGACGAAAAATGCCGGCGACATAACCAATGCACAGACTGTGGCATAGTTGTCTATGGGAGGCGATGTTCTGTTACCATATAGGAGACCCACCTGCTCTGTTATTATAAAAATGTTATTCAATTGAACTGTGGACTGTGTATCAATTCTGTAATATAACTTCAAATAAAATATGTGTACATAAGGCAGAATGGCCATTAAAAAAAAACTCCCTTGTAACTGGAAATTATTTGGTGCTATTAAAAAGGTCCCTCTGGATGGTCAAGACACTGGTTCGTATTACGGGGTGCAGCATTACTCTACTTCCGGGATCCTCACGCAGAGCATCGAGGTCTTATGGATGGCGTCATCGATTTAAGCGGTGTTGCCCGCGTAGTTGAGCTACCAACATCCTCCTCCACCAATGGATATGCGTTCGAAACTGAGGTAAAATGTCTTTTGGGTACTAATAGTATCAATTTATCAACTCGAGAAGCTTTTTTATATAATAAACTTGTTTACAAATTCCTATACGTTTATTGCTATAGGTTCAATTGTAATAGAATAATTTCTAAATCTATCAAATATATGTTTACAGACATGGGACGGCAAACATATTGTTCTGTCAGCGGTAACAGCGGGCATCAGATCGAACTGGATATCAGCTATACGACGCACTGCCGGCTTACCGGACTCTGGCCCTCTATCGCTCATATTACGAGAAGATTCAGTCGATCAGGCATCTGAAGCTTCCACTTCTCCCGTCACACCAGTCACACCAATGAAAACCGCACCTTTCTCTTCTGATGAAGAATACCGCACGGCTTCAGAGGGCGGCCGAAGAGACAGCGCGGACTGGGGAGACGTTGCCCCACAGCCGCCACCCTCTCCCATACTGAACCGAACGCCAATATCTAAAGTCAAAGAGAAAGTTCGCGCCAGAAATACTGCCCCCGCTAAAGTCGACCTTAAACGTGAGAGAGATGAAATTGATGCTGTTAAAGAAAATGAGCGTCCTGCACTTAATTTTACTGACGAAAACGAAAAACCAAATGAACCCCGAAAACGTAGCTATATTTCGACCATAGATAAGCAATCTATAGAGATAGACGACCTGCGCAAGCAGTTGCAGGTGGCGCTCAACGATGTTAACGCAGCTGAATCTGAACTAGCACGATTGAAGAAACTGAAAAGCGACGCTGCGTTAAGAGAGAAAAAGATGGAGGAACTAGTTATTACTTTGCAAAAAAAGGAAGAAGAACTATCTGTTAGAACTAAAGAGGCTGAGAATTTGGATGCTATTAAACAACTATATATTCAGGACAAAAACATGTGGGAGAATAAATTAACCGAGACGCAAAATTTTTTAAAGGAATCTACGGAACATTGTGAGCTCTTGACGAAACAACTTGCTTCAGCACAAGATACGGTAAAACAGCTTCAGAAACAGCTGACCGAATTAAATGACAAATTACTTAAGAGTATCAAAGAGAACGATTGTTTATATAGCAGAATAAGAGAATTGGAAAGTAAAGTTATCGCAGAATCGCCAACTAAGGAGAAGAGAAAAAGTGTTGGTTCCCTTCATGAACTTGGAAATATAAATGAAAATTTAAATTTAGATTCTTTTGAGAAAAATAGACTGATCGAAGAATATGTAGAGTTAAGAAGTAGATTCTTGAGAGCAATTCATGAAATTAAAATTATGAAGAAAGAACTCCGTGAATCACATAACATGTATGATGAGTTGGAGATTACAAATATGAAATTAATTAATGAAATGAAGTTCAGGGAACAGTGTAGCCGATCAGAAATAGATCTTATGGCCGCTCGGATCTTAGATTTGACACAGAAACTGACGGCCTCCGATAAGCAAGTTAGAACATTGAAACACAAAATCCAGAAGACTGAGTCGAGAGAAAAACGTCGGAGTCTATCACTCAAGGGCCGAGAATCTTTTACTATGGGTAAAGAAGTTGAAGAAAAACTTACAGAACTTGAATATAAAATAACGCTATTAGAGAGCGGAGAACCGGTTCCCACTATAAATTCACCATCGAAGAGTGGATCACCAGTTAAAGAAAAGATTACGAGGTCGGACGGTAGCACTGATGAAAAGAGAATGAAACGATTGGCAGCACGACTTCGTCGGAAGTCTCTCGACAGCGCCACGAGTTCTGAGCCAATGAAAATGTTGGTCAGGTTAAGTTCATTAGAAACCAAAGTAGCATCTGTCCTAGAAAATCGTCGCGATATAGCTAACTCGTGTGAGTCACTAAGTCTCTCGCTAAGTCAAACCGACAAAACTGTTTTAAATGAACAAGAAAAATGTGCAATAGGCACTCAGTCTCAACGGCATCTATTAGACAGGCTACAGAGTCTTGAAAGCGTTGTAATACATTCGAGAAATAAAGTAAATGACTGCCTCTGTCAAATGAGTGCAATGCGTGCTGCTAAATCCAGAAGATCACCTTCACCCAGTTTAGAAAATAAGTATAGTCTGAAGTCAATGGAAAAATGTCTGTCTGACGTGAGTAAGAGGCTACAAGATTGTTTTGATAAATGCGTCTTAGATTCCAGCGATGAAGTTACAAATGACGAGGAATACGATAGCGTCACCCACGTCGTCATTCAACTTGAAGAACAACTGAAAGGTAAACTGTTAGAAATATCAAAGCGAAAGGCATCACTTTATGAAGCCGGCGAACTTACCCACAGAAAAAGCTTAGAACTTCTTGCAGAAAAATTGGCCTATGAGGCGGTCCTCGTGGGCAGAATCCAAGAAGCTCTGGAGTCTTCGAACGGTAGTAGATTTTTTGCAAGATTGATCAAGTCTGAGATCACCGAAACTAGTCAATTAATCGATAACCTTAAAAGTAAGCTGAACGGGGAGAGCGCCAAGAGTTTTGACGCGACAAAGAGCTCCCTCGATTACCTCGCTAAGATACTTTCGAGAAATATCGACGTCATGAATGATACGCGGGATAAAGAGTCTGGAAGGTCTGAGTTGATTGTGCACAGCGCAGATTTAGAGGCTCTAAAGGCTTCTCAGAAAGAAGTCGCCGAAGCTGTAGAAAACTTTAAGACAGAGAAACTGAATGAGTTGTGCTCAGCATTGGCAGGCGAAGCGTTATCTTCCACAAGTTTGAGTGATAGCGATTTTGAGCAGCATCGGGCCAACACAGAGGAGGCGCGCGTGCGCGAGGCATGGGCGTCCGCGAGAGACACCCTGGGAGCGGAGTTAGTGCAGGCGGAAGTGGCGAGGGCCCTCGGTCGAGCCGCGCAGAACTGCGAGCGGCGCCTGGACGAGGCTCGCGCTTTGCGCCTCACTCTCACCGCGCAAGACCGAGCTGACCTTGAGCTGTGGTGGCAAGCGGCGCATGACCACTTGCGATGCGAGGTGGACGCCGCCGCCCGCGAACTGGCTTCCCGCTACCGCCACGCCCGCCCCGCACGCCGCGAGGGATCTCCTGGGCTCGACAGCCGCGCGCTGCTGCAGCGGCTGGCCGATGTCCTGGCGCACAAGGCGCTCGTAGACGCGCGCGTGGCCGTGGTGGAGGGCACGTACCGGGCCTCCGCGCCACCCCGCTCCGCACCACGCGCAGACGACGCCGTCTCCTCACTGGAGACGGATCCCACCGCTGAGGCGGAGTTCGTCTACCTGTTTCAGCACTTCTCAACCGAGTGCCGCGCGCTCTTCTCTAGTGACTGTTCCGGCAACAGTGAAGACTCGACGAAGATCTGCGAGGGCCTCGAGCGAGTGGAGGCAGCGGTGGCGGATGCGCAGCGGCGGCTCGGAGCGGAAGCGGGAGAATTGGCTGCTACAATGGGCGCAGGGGTAGGAGAGCGCCTCGAGGCTCTGAGACTGCGCGTTGAAGCGCTAACCGCGTGTCAGCACTGTGCGCGGCTGCAGGAGGCTCTGGAACACCTAAAAACCGAGCGAGCACGGGGTGAATGTGCCCTGGCACAGCAGGCGGGGGCCTTGGCGGCGGCGCGACGGGCGCGAGCGCAGCTACAAGCGCAACACGACCGCGAGCGCGCTACGCTCCGGGACCGCGCCCGCACGCTGCAACGCCGCCTCGCCGCCTTGGACTCGGAGTACTCCGCACAGTTGGAGAGCTTGCGAGCTGCTTATCAGGTATACAATGTTATTAACGCCGACTCTAATTCGATCCTCGCCTGACCCGCAATGTAATCTTAAAAATCTATGCTAGATACTAACATGAGTAATGTTGGATGTAATATAATATAATCTAGTTTTACCGTTTATTTGCAGAGCGCTGTGTCGGCGGATACACATGGAGATGGTCTGCGCGCGCGCTACCAGCAAGAGATTGAGCAATTGCGTGCGCTCTGTGAAAAAGGCCTCATGGCCATGGAGAACTCACATCGCCGCATCGTGCGGGAGATGGAGGACAAACACCGCGCAGAGAGAGAACAGCTCAGGTAATAACTCTAGTCAATACAGTTGTTATAATAGCTTGCCGCTTGCAGCTGTTTTGTTATTTGGCGTTCTTTTGAAACAGAATCAGTCTTCTTTCTAAAAGTGTTTTTGGCGCTGGTTGAAACATAGTTCCATTGTTGCAGGTTCAACGATGTCTTAAAATTTACACTAGTCTAGTCACTAGTTTATAGGATCCGTGTCACTGTCGGAGCGTAACTGAATTATTGAGATTACAATTTTTTTAAATTGGTCTATAGAATTAAAGGCTAAAAAGAATATGTCAATGTTAGAATAAGTGTAATGGCACGCGACCATTTTTAGTTCTTAATTTGGTCACAGGTGTCTCTGCCCCTCTTCCTGTTATTTTATTCTAACTATTGTACTTGACTGGTTATGAAAAATAAATTTGCAACAAATAATAGTTCTTTTCCTGCAACATCTACTCAAATTCCAACAGTCAAATATTCAGTAAGCTACAAAAATCGATAAATTTATTTAGATATTATATATTTTAAGACCAATTTGTAAAGAAAACATGACTTATAATCTGAATTTTAATTTTTAAAAATTTCTCTAAATTTGAATATATTGTGAAAATAAAATTACATTTAGCTGTCTTTCATTCTAACTATAAGATATGGCTTCATTTGATTCTTTATTATTTATTACTCATTGATTTATTATTTAATATACACTATATTCTATATATGAAAATTCTCCGCAGGTTGGAGAAAGAGCAGGCGCTGGCGGAAGAGACGCGCGCAACACTAGCAGCATTGGACGCTATGAGGAAGGCACACGAGAGCGAGGTCAGGCGGGAGGTCGATAAATTCAAGCAAGAGTTACTGGCGCGAGGGGCTCCGGACCTATCTCAAATCAGCACACGACACCAGTCAGTATAAATAATGAGATAAAAGATTAGAAGTCTCATTGAATTCTTAGCTAAAATATTTTTGTTTGCATCTCATCATCAATCCATTAAAGTCTACTGCTGGACACAGTCGTTCCCCAAACACGTCCTTCTATTGCGACCTGGATCCAGCGGTCGCCCGCGACCGTTATGAGATCGTCTTTACATCGCGTGGTGGAACGTCCCACTCCGTTTCCCGATACGCGGTCGTCACTCGAGAACCATTTTTCCCTATGGGGTTTGTCGAGAGATGTGGCCAGCCCATTTCCATTTCAACTTACTAATACAGCGGGCAAAGTCAGTTACTTTGGTTTCTTTCGGGATAGCCTCATTTCTGATTTTATCTCGCAGCGTGACTCCGAGTATTGCCCTCTCCACAGCTCGCTGAGTGACTCTGAGCTTTTCTATCAAGCCCATCGTGAGCGACCAACCAGTTTTTAAACCATTTACAGTTTGATAATATAAATTTCAATAATAAAAATAAATTAATAGATTCTCGTAATGGTTAATGGTGGTCATTTTTCAGACAAGAGATGGAGGAAATAAAACGAGAGATCCTATCTCTGTCGGAGAAGTATTCTGTGAAGTGCGTAGAGAGCGCGGCGCTGGAAGAGCGATTGGCCAATGCCAATGCACAGCTTGCGCACGCGCACAACCATATTATGCAGCTTGACTCAAGGTATTATTCAAACTCAAAAGCATTTATTCAAATAGGCCCCATAACGGGGCACTTTTGCAAGTCAATTTACAATAGTACAGCTACCATTGGTTCGAAAGATATACCTCTACGAGATGAAACAACAAGAAACTCATAGAGTTTTTTTTAAATCACCAAATGTACAATGTTTGGTTTATTTGTTCGTTTAGAAGGAACCAGTTGGTGCTCTTTTGTCTCTTCTGTATTGCCAGTTTATAAGTCATATTCAGTTTATAAGCCAGTTTGTCTCTTATGTATTGATTTACATTATAATAAGCTTTCTTTATTAAAGTATTTTTTCCAAGATTCTTAAATTTACTCTTTGTAAGTTCCGTTATCTCTCAAGGAATTTATTGTATAAGCGAACACAGTTAACAAGAAAGTCTTTTTACTTTTTTAGATAACCTTAAACTAGGTACAGCTATTTTATCCTTATTCCTAGTATTAAAATTATGGTGGTCGCTATTTAATTTGAATTTATGTAGATTCTTGCGCGTATGTTTTCGTAAATGTATAGGGATGGTGAGGTTTATATATCTATTTCCTTAAATAATTTCAATAATAAATTAAGAAATCGCCGGGTCTATTCGTGCCAGCTTTTTGCCTAATAAAGATAGTCCCGACATTTGCAGACAGACCTCTAGCAAAACTCCATGCGACATTTGAATGCCTTTCATTTTATTGGATGCTTATATGCAGCTCAAAAAGCATTACAAATATTGTTTAGTTCATTTTATTAAAGCCAATTATTTTTTTAGTTAATTTTATTAAAAAGCGTTATTTGAAGCAGTTTAAACTAACTAAATATGGGACCACGTGAAGCGTACAGGAAAAAAATTTAGGTTCTGAAATTCGCTTATTTTAGCTTAATTTTACTTCAGAGAGGTGTGAATGTGAACATACGATATGTTTTTTGGACGATGTTTATTTCATAAGTTACAGAATATCGGCGAATTTCAGAACCTCACTTTATTCTTTAACCACATGGTACTAAAAATATCAGAAGTATGTTATAACCATCTGTAATAAATCTATTTATAGCCAAGCCGTTGTTTAATTAAAGAAACATCAACATTTAACTCCTTAAAATCACACATTTCAGAAATAAACAGCTCCGGGCTCATCTTCTATCGGAGGCGAATGACCTGAAGGCGTCGGAAGCATCTACTCTCTCGCAGCTCATAGAAGACACTGCGCCGGTACGTCGTCAGCAGACTCAGTTCACCAATTCAATTGCTTTACCTAGTTACAATATACTGCTTTTATATACAACGCTTGCATGACATTACACTTCATTCGACATAATCCTCTAGCCACTCTCATACATTCACGCCAACGGAAAAGCATAGACTATGCACACGGTTCCAATAGATAATTATAATATTTATTCTAATTCACTTCAAGCATAATAGATCGCACTAATTGAGCTCACTTAAGTGTTAGTCTTCTCTCTTACTTTTGGTAAAATTGAACTTTAAATATAACTGCTAAGAATGTTGATATGGTTTACTTCTTTAAAGTTTTTAGAAATCACATTTCACTAAGGGTAACATATTTGAAAAGTAAAAGTACTCAATGACTGCGATCGCAGTAGTAGATAGTGTCATAATGTCTTGCATCGTCGTTGGTTGGCGGGTGCACTAACAGCATGCGAAGGAGGCTCCGCTCTGGGACCACTTGCGACAGCTGGCAGCCGTCTGGCAGAACAACGCAGAAGGTAATATTGCATTTGTGTTCATTGTCTAACGTTCAACCTGGTCGTCTTAGTGCATAAAGGTAGAATATACTTAATAATATATTAACCCTCTTCTATTTAGGTATTTACCGAAGTATTTGTTATCGATATGTAATTGAAACACTTGAAATATTTCAATTGGAAGGAAAATTAGACTAGAGGACAAAAACAAAAATTAAGATGAAAGGTTTCTGTGTAGGGACCGTGCTAAAAATCGCCTCCTCTGAAAACGGAGGCGAGGATCGATATATGTTGCAAAGCACACCCCGGTTAGCTTTCAACCGTCCTAGGAGGCCAACATTCCTGCGACGGCCCAAGCCGAGGTTCGTGTCTCACGTGATACGCCCTTGCGCCTAGCCGCGGCATAAAACAAATTCTAGACAAGCCTTAGGCGCGCCCCAAAGTCCGCGAGAAGCTGTAAAGGCAATTTGGCAACATCAGTTTAAAACCTTGAAGGTAAATAGTTACGAATGCAAAGTACCACATCTCGACGATGAAATTTATTTAAATTTTCACTAAACACCACGATTTCTTATGTTTTAGAACATAACTTGAACGTTTACATTTACAAAAGTAAATTTGATCTTTGTCAAAAATATATCTCAATCACTTTGTAAACCATCCGTCCACAAAATACACTTAGATATAGAATGTCATTTTTCGTATTGTATTATACGGCTTAAAAATCAATTTTTAATTTTGATATAAACTAATTGAAAAACTATCTGGACTTCTCATTTACATCAACATGCAGGGGTTTAAAGGAATAATTTAATAAAAGTATCAAGCTAGTTTTCATTGCATGATTTAATAACTCAAACGATTTAGCACTAACATTTATACTACATTACCATTAAGTTAGAACTAAATATTTAATATGTTCACTTACTCTATTTATAGTTAAATATAAGTTTCTATATCTGAACTTATTTAAAAACTATTTAAATGTATTACGGCAATGTCTATCTAATCAAATAAATTATGTATAATATAAGGCAATTCTAAATTAGTTTCTCAGTCTTACCGAAAACTATTTTAACATCTGTATTGCAACTGACACTTTATTATCGCAACAAAATATAACTTTCTAATGTACATAATTAGCATTTATTTCCCTAGACGAGATCGACGCGTTCAAGCCCTCTATTGGAGGCGGCTCGCCCGAACCGTCCAGCCAAGATTCAGTTTGCCAAGAACGAGACCACCAGAAAGCTGCAGCCGTCACCAGTACAGGTAATACTTGTATTTCACATTTATTTAGACTAAAAACCTTTTTACGTGAACATCTCCGCGAAGGTTAATCACCCAAACCTCGGAATCTTTTCAGAAACATAAATTTCCTCAACTAATATTCAACCACCTTTTCAGAATTGAAATCAAAGCAGTGTTGTCCCGACGGCGGTCTCAATTCGCTCGTGGGAATGGTTGCCGAACGCAAAAAACGATTCGAGCTATAGCTTTGGTCTTAATACGAAATTATGTCTATTACTGTAATCATTATTGTAATATTCACGATTCGCCTCTCCCACCACGCTAGCATCTGGCCACTTTGCTTACATGTCTTCTGTCATGTTTACTTTTTAAATGGATACAGTAGTAGATTGTGATTATATAGGTTTTTCTCCTATTTATCACCCTGAGTAATTAAATTTCACATATAAATATGGTTAATGTATGCATAGCATCAATATGTCGATAATATTAAAGATAATCTATGAGCTAGGATCAAAATGGTATCCTATCAGTGGCCAGAACACTCCCACCCACCACATTGTATAATGTTTGTTTTTAATAATTTTATTATATGGTTGAATATTGAAAGTAATCATTTTAAAACGTTAATAAAATTTCAATATTCATCCAACTGTATATCTTGTTACGTATAGCGTGTTCATTATAGTTTAGTATTGGTTAGTGATTTGTAAACTTTGTAACATTGTAAATACTAATTTCATCTTTTTTTAAGAAGTTTGTTACCAAATATTTTCTTATTTATGAGTTATATAACACTTAGTTTTCCGAGATGCGGTGATAATGTATTGAAATTAACAATTCGTGTCGCTATAGGATAGTCTCGTTTATTTTTTGTAGATTTATCTTAATATATATTATAGGACGTGGGAGATACATTTCTATTGAAACGACAATTAACGTATTCTAGCGGCTGTTATGTTTTTTTGGTAAATTTGTTACAATTCGAAGCTAAATTTAAATCTGTCAATAGTGTTAAATTATATTATCTATACAATATATATATATATATATCTTAAAATATCCTATAATATATAAAACAGCCAATAACGTATGGCCGTGTTGTTACCACGAAAGGTCTTCCAGCACTTTGTTGTGTACAGAGACACAAAGAGACGCACGGTTGTATATTTGTGAGATTGCTCAATTGTTTCTAGTTGCGTCAAACCAAAAGCTACATTAATGTCGGCGCAAAAATTTTCATCTTAAAATTTGTTTAGATGATTTTTTGCTCCAAAGGTGAAAATTAAATGTTATTATCTCCCTTATAATATCGTAGTTGATTGTAAAGTGTTGGTTTATATAACAAAGATTTTTAAATAAACTATACTTAATACAATATCATTCTTACATTAGTTTCAAAATTAAATGAATTAATTTTCAAAAAACTAACTGAAATACTACAAACAGGTAAATCAATAAATGTTTCTATTACCAGTCAAATAAATGTCATCTAGGTAATTTTCTTATAAATCCATATCAAAGCAACCAGATAGATATACTAAGACGTTTTCATTGATTATAAGAGTAAATCAATAGGATTAATTACTAGGATATACTTATAGTAGTATGAGAGGCGGTGCAGGCTCTTGCCTTGTTCTCAGCTTAACGCGCCATTCACTGCGATCAGACAGTACTCGTCGTCCAAAGGCTGTGTGTATATCTCGAAATGGTATCTTTTTCTGCACCACCTCAACTCTCACATTTTCCTTGTCTGAAAGTCACACAATCAAGCACAATATAATATATTAATTTATTTTAAAGTTATACACATTTTCTTTATTAATACAAATATTAAATTAATATTTCAACAAAAATTAATTATTATATTAAAAAAATAAGCCTTATAATTCATATTTATAGCATAATATGATGCAACAAAATATATTACATTCTAATAAATATCAAAAACAAAAAAAGACACAACAAGACATCAGCTAAATGTATATGAAAGAATTTAAGTCAAATGCTCAAGGCCAAAACAGTAAGTACATACGATGACGACTTCCTATCACCACCTTTGATTCTCCATCAGCCATTTTATTAAATGGATTATGACGCTGTCCTCGAGCAGGTACTTTAGGTGTGTCTTCATCTTCAGGAGGCGTAATTGTTACCAGTGCTGCTGCTTCCTCTGCATCCTCAGCTATAATTAAAAGATACTTGTTTTATCAGATTAAAATGTACTGAAATTGTATGCTTTGTAGTGTTATGATGTCAAATTTCTGTTGTGTCACTATTAATTTTCATCATGACTGATTTTTACTTGATTACTTGTTGAAACATCAATGGCCTAGTGATATAATCATTATCCTCAATAACTAATAAGATAACAGTGTAGAGACACTACCTAATGTATTTTGAAATACTATTATTATTTATACAAACCTTCAGCCTCATCTAATTGTCTTTGCAGCTCAGAAACCATGAGTTTCATGTAGTCGTAACTAGCACAAGCTAAGGCTTTCATCCATGCCTCCATTGAGGCCTGTGATTGTGTGCAGAGAAAGTAGGTCCTACTGTCTTCACAATGAAAAACTATCTTGAAACTATAAGATTCCTCTTCAGTTAACTCTGTAAACAAGTCAAATAGTTGCCTTTATAATAACACTAGTTAGTAAAATTTTAATTAATTAACTTTCATATTATAAATAGAATGTTATTAAAAATTCTTAGAATTAAGATCTACTGTTTAT
>DWCF01005730.1:0-13637 GCA_018230265.1 Delias oraia
TGGGAGCTGTATAAGCCGAGAGGTTTCCGTGCAGTTCTGCGAGAGACTGGTGGGGAAGCTCCGCCGGTCTACTCTCCCCTTTTTATCCAAATAGTTTTATTGATGATATTAAAGATTGCACTATAATGAAAGTTTAAGCTAGCGTTTTTAAGGTGAATAAAGAGCTAATAAGCGAAATACCTTTACTTGAAGATAAGGCAGTTTCTGAGATTGAAAATGCTGCTTCTTTGCAGGATTTAGAAAAACTTAGGTTGTCATACTTGGGGAGAAAGGGTGTAGTAAAAGCTTATTTCGATGACTTAAAGAATATAGATGATGCAGGAGAAAAACGCGACCTAGGTGCAGTGATTAATGTTTTACGCAATAAGATAGACCAGCTTATAACAAGCAAAGAAAATGAACTAAAAGATAAAGAAGTTAAGTTAAAACTGCAAAATGAAGCAGTTGATATCACACTGCCTGTCAGACCAGAAAGAATTGGCAAGATTCATCCACTGAGCAAAGTTATAAGTGAAGTAAAGCTCATTTTTGCACATATGGGCTTCAAAGCAGTTGATGGTCCTGATATTGAAGATGAATTTCACGTGTTTGATGCGCTAAATACTCCAAGTCATCATCCTGCGCGAGAGGAGCAAGATACCTTTTACTTAAAGAATAAAATAAACGATAAAAGAATGGTGCTGCGCACTCATACCTCATCTGTGCAGATTAGAACTATGGAAAAGACAAAAACTTTTCCAATTAAAATAGTGGCTGCAGGCAGGGTATACAGAAATGACTTTGATGCAACTCACACTCCTATGTTTCATCAGATAGAAGGGCTTTATGTTAATGAAAATGTCAATATGGGCCAATTAAAATTTACTATTCATCTCTTCCTTAGTAAATTTTTCGGAGATAAAGGTCTAAAAATACGCTTTCGTAATAGTTTTTTTCCTTTTACTGAGCCTTCTGCAGAAGTGGACATAAGTTATAAAGGTAGTAAATGGATTGAAGTACTTGGATGTGGTATGGTGCATCCAAATGTCTTTAAAAATGTTGGAATAGACCATACTAAATACAGTGGCTTTGCATTTGGGATTGGTATAGAAAGGCTAGCAATGCTGAAATATCAAATTAGTGATCTAAGGAGCTTTTACGACAATAGAGTTAGTTGGCTCAACCATTATGGTTTTCATTTTTCGTCTTTAAGATAAGTGACAAATAAATCTTATACATTTGTTGTACTTGCTGCTGGGCATGGTAAACGAATGAATTCAAGCTTGCCTAAGGTTCTGCACAAAATAGGTAATTTCTCCATGCTTGAGCATGTCATTTACAATGCAAAGCAGCTGAATCCTGAAAAAATAGTTATTGTAGTCGATTTACCTTTAACTCAAAGGCTGAAATGCTTTGAGGGTATAAAACTAATTACACAAGAGTCAACGCTCGGTACAGGGGATGGAGTCAAAATTGCAATGAGAAACCTGAAAGAATTGTCAGATATTGTTGTTGTGCAGTATGGGGATACTCCACTAATAAAAAGCAGCACAATAACTAAAATGATAAGCTGCTTAGGAGAGAGCAATGCTTTAGTTTGTCTTGGGTTTAAAACTAATAATAAAGGATACGGTAGACTAATTATTGAGAACGGTTCCCTAAGAGAAATCATAGAAGCACAAAATGGTAGAAATAATGATGAGGAATTTCTTGCTAATGCCGGAATAATGGTTGCACGTGAAAAGAATCTACGTGAATTGGTGGAGAAAATAGAGTGTAATAACCAAGCTCATGAATATTACTTGACCGATATCGTTGCCATTGCAGTAAAGAGTAATTTAAATGTCGGCTATGTTATTGCTGATGAGGAGGAGGCAACTGGCATAAATAATAGGAATGACCTTGCAAAGGCCGAGTTTTACTTTCAAGAAGAAAAAAGAAAGTTTTTCACTAACTCTGGAGTAACGCTTGTTGCTCCAGAAACTGTTTTCTTCTCTCTTGATACGCAAATTGGTATGGATTCGATTGTTTACCCATACGTTTTTTTTGGTCCTGGAGTAAAAATAGGATCTGGTGTTAGGGTTGGTCCATTTGCCAAATGTGAAAATACAACAATAGGTGATGGTGCAATCATAGGTAATTTTGTTGAAACAAAAGCAAGTGATATAGGTATAAATACTAAGATAAAGCATTTAAGTTATATAGGAAATACTCAGGTAGGGCAGGGGAGTAATATAGGTGCAGGTACCGTTATTTGTAATTATGATGGGAAAAAGAAACATAAAACAAATATTGGAAGCAATTGTTTTATTGGTGCCAATAGTTCATTAATTGCACCGCTTAATGTGCATGATGACTCTGTCATTGCAGCAGGTAGCGTTATAGTAGAGGATGTGCCAGAGAAAAGTCTTGCAATTGCAAGAGAAAGGCAAATAACTAAGAAAATAAAATAACTCTAATTTTTATTACGCGAATTATGTTATTTTTAATATATGCATTAGTATACATGTATATCAATATACATGTTAAAAATGAAAAAGTTGCTTATTTTGGTGGTCTGTTGTTTCCTGTCAGTACCGTCTTTTGGAGTTGATTGGATTAAAGATAGAATCTATACTTTTTTGTCATATAGCCGGCTTGGTATTAATTATGATGTTGGTTTTCACTATACAAATAGCACTAAAATTTCAGTTGGCTATGTAATCAAACCTACTCTTGATGAAGAATTTGGAGGAGTTATGGGGCTTATGGCAAAGCTTCATTATCATCATAAATTTGAAGGTACGAGTATGACTCGTTATATTACTGCTGGTGTTGGTCCTGTTATAGTTCGTACAATGAAGGCTAAACCTAAAATAAGTAGAGCTGATAATGTAGGTGAAAACATAAGTACCCTATTGGCAGAGGTTTTCAAAACTATAGTCAATGATAAATTTTTTTCTTATCAAATAGGTTCTGGTATTAATCTTCCACTTTCTGAGAGAACAAGTGTTTTTGCTGGCTACAAGCTGCAGAAGTTTCATGAACTTTCGCATGGGGTTGAATTTGGAATGAGTTTTAATTTGTAAGCTCCGATTGAATGTTTTTAGTGAAGTCTGGTTTGAATTTTTGTTGAAAAAAAGCAAGTGATATAGGCTAAAATGATGATTGCAGTAGGTAACAAAATGTGACAAAGAGAAGTTTGGCAATTGCAAGAGAAATGCAAGTAGCTAAGAAAGTGATTCCGATTTTATTATGTAAGTTATGTAATTTTTAACTTTTCTGTGAGTATATATGCGTATATTCATGGTTAGAGGGTAAAAATGAAAAAATTACTTACTTTAGTAGTCTGCTGTTCTCTGTCAGCACCGTCTTTTGGAGTTGATTGGATTAAAGATAGAATCTATACTTCGTCGTCATATGGCAATCTTGGTGTTAATTATGATCTTGGCTATCATTATACAGATAGCATAAAAATTTCAGCTGGTCCTGTAGTCAAATCTGTTTTGTTTGAAGGATCTTTGGCAGAGCTAGGATTCATGGCAAAGCTTCATTATCATTATAAATTTGAAAGTACGGATATTATTCCTTATGTTACTTTTGGTGTAGGAGGTGGAGCTAAAGTATCTCCACCAGCACAGCAAGGTCAACAGCCAGACGTAGAAAAGTTTTTTTCCTACCAGATAGGTTCTGGTATTAATCTTCCACTTTCTGAGAGAACGAATGTTTTCCCTGGCTATAAACTTCACAAGTTCAGTAATTTTTCTCATGGGTTTGAACTTGGAATGAGTTTTAATTTATAAGCTCCGATTGAATGTTTTTAGTGAAAGCTTGAGTTTTTATTAACGTCGTAAAGTTTTCATGAGACTAAGAGAATTTAAGAGTAGTCAAGTTTTAAAACTTGACTACTCTCCACGAGGAAAAGCAGATAAAGGTAGAAGTATTTCATGTTTTTATTTATATTGACAGTATGTGTAACATCATTTACGATTAGTGTTAATAACAATAATTGATATTTGTCATGTTTGCAGTAATCGAAACTGGTGGAAAGCAGTATTTAGTAAAAAAAGGCAGCATAATTAAAGTAGAAAGATTACAAGCTGAAGAAAAAGAGGAAGTAGAAATCAATAAAGTGATTTGTGTTTCAAGTAATGGCTTATCTTGTTCATCTAATGCTGTTGTTAAAGCTGAAGTACTGGAGCAGTGTAGAGATAAAAAAATTATAATCTTTAAGAAAAAGAGAAGAAAAAATTACCGTAGGAAAAATGGTCATAGGCAGTATATTACTGTTCTTCGTATCAATGAAATTAGTCTTCAAAAGTAAGAGGTAAGATATGGCAACTAAAAAATCAGGTGGTAGTTCCTGTAATGGCAGAGATTCGGCAGGGCGTCGGCTCGGGATAAAGAAGAATGGTGAGGTTATTCCAGGTAACATAATTGTACGTCAAAGAGGTACAAAATTTCATCCTGGAAAGAATGTTGGTATGGGTAAAGATCATACGATTTTTGCTAAAACGAAAGGCTGGGTGAGTTTTAGAAAATCAGCAAATAAAAAGACGTTTATTGATGTTGTGCCTACAGATGATATGCAAGCCTTGGCTTGAATAGATACGGGTCTGTAGCTCAGGTGGTTAGAGCGCACGCCTGATAAGCGTGAGGTCGGAGGTTCAACTCTTCCCAGACCCACCATTTAAATTTGCAATAGTTTTGATATCGTGTAACTAAGCGATGGTTTTACATAAGAATTCAGTAACCAGTGAATCAGTAGCAGCCGGTCATCCAGACAAAGTAGCAGACCAGATTTCAGATGCAATACTTGACGAATACCTTTTTAATGACTCTTCCTCTCGTACTGCAATAGAGACTTTGGTTACTAAAGATAATGTTATTATAGCTGGGGAAGTATTTGGGCCGAACATTGAAAATAGCAAGATTGAAAGTATTGTACGGAATACAATAAAAGATATTGGTTATGAGCATGATGGTTTCCACTGGGAAACAGTGAAAGTAAATATATTACTACATGAACAATCAAATGACATTGCAATAGGTGTGGATCAAGGTGCTGGGGATCAGGGCATAATGTATGGCTATGCAACAATAGAGACAGAAAGCCTCATGCCAGCACCCATTTTTTATGCACACTCGATTCTGAGAAATATTATGAGTATGGTCAAAGAGGTAAAGCTTGGTCCGGATGCAAAATCGCAAATCACTTTGGCGTATGAGAATAACCTTCCAGTGCGTGCTGAAAGTATTGTTGTTTCAATACAGCATCTTGAGGATCTGAGTCAATCGAAAGTGAAGGAAATAATTTATCCTTACATAGCTTCATCTTTACCTGAAGGGTGGATGTGCCCTAAAGAAAATCTCTTAGTCAATCCAACAGGTAGATTTGTTATTGGTGGACCAGTTGGTGATTGTGGATTAACCGGACGAAAAGTTATGGTTGATACTTATGGAGGCTATATTCCACACGGTGGAGGAGCGTTTTCTGGAAAAGATGCAACAAAAGTTGATAGATCCGCAGCTTATATGGCGAGATACCTTGCTAAAAATATTGTCTTTGCAGGTTTAGCTGAACGTTGTCTTGTGCAGCTTTCTTATGCAATTGGTGTCTCAAAACCTACTTCATTTTACATTGATACATTTGGCACGAATACAATAGATGAAGAGAGGATTAAAGGGTTTATTGAAGGTAACATAGATTTATCAACTAAAGGCATAATAAGACATTTATCACTTAATCGTCCTATATATAAACGTACAGCCTGCTATGGGCATTTTGGTAAAGAATCGGAAAGTGATGGTGGATTTTCTTGGGAAGGTGTGGACTTATCTACTGATTTTTGTAAAGAATTTAATATAGAAGAAGAAAAGAGAGAATTTCTTTAAACTATTAAACTCTTTTATTTCTAGCTTTATACTGATATAATAACTTATTATAAATTGTAAGTAACTTTTTAGTAACTATACTAGTTTTAATACTTATGAGGCTTACAAGATGTCCGACAAACCAAAAGAAGAATTTTATGATATTGCTATAAAAGAATCATCTGATCTTATTGAGGAAATAAAAGAACATCCTTTCAATGTTGAATTGATAAACAATACGCTAGATTATGAAAAGTTCAAAATTTATCTTCAGCAGGATTTTTTATATTTAGTGGACTGTACTCGTGCTTTATTGATTATTGCATCTAAAGTTGATGACATTGAAATAATGAGCAGTTTGGTTAATGTAGCAAGGGGAACATTTGCGGTTCGAAAGCAGTATACTGAATATTTTGAGACTTGTGATTTATCCGATAATCATAAAAAATCAGAATCTTGTTCTGCTTTCACTGACTTTTTTATGCGTGCTGCATATCATAATTCTGTTGCTGAAGCTTTAGCAGCGTCTTGTCCTTGTTTTAATATATACCAAATTATTATAAATCATATGGTAGGAGAGGATCTGCCTAAAAAAATTGAAGATCACAGATATCAAGGGTGGATTGATATTTATAATAACACAGTAATGAATGCTACGATTAATCAAGTTACTGACGTTGCAAATAATCTATATGCAAAGGCTGGTGATTGTGAGAGGAAAAAGATGCGTGAGTTTTTTAAGAGAGGTCTAGAGCTAGAAATAATGTTTTGGGATGAGATATATTCTCTAGCATAGTCTGTAGTATTAACACTAAATTATATTCTAGTTTATGTGATGTTTAGTGGTATAATTAAGAGTTATTATGGGTCAAATCTTTTAAAGGATATTATTGAGCATCCTTTCAATGTTGAGTTAGCAAATAATACTTTAAACATAGAAAATTTCAAGTTTTATATACAACAAGATGCATTTTTTGTAGCTGATTATGTTCGTACTGTTTTAATTATTGCATCAAAAATGGAGAGTTGTAACAACATTGTTCCATTGATTGAGGTGGCTCAAGGAGGAATAGAGATTATAAGAGTGTTATGCGACCACTACTTTGCTGTATACTCCATAAATCGTGGAGAAAAGTCGCTAGAGTGTTTCAATTTTACTAACTTTCTTTTGTCTACTTCGTATAGCGAAATTTATGAAGCTGTAACAGTTATTTACTCTTGCCATTTTATATATAAAGTTGCTATTGGTAGTATGAGAAGTAAAATTAAAAAAAATAATAGGTATAAGGATTGGTTTGATTTTTTTGGCAGTAGCTTGATGGAATCTGGATGTGTTGCTTTGGAAGGTATTGTTGACGAGTATTGTAACAAAGTAAGGGAAAGTGAAAGGACCAGAATGCTTGAATTATTTAAAATAACTGCACAATTTGAGTTAGGCTTTTGGAATAGCGCATATAATTTTTCAAAATTTGATCAAGATTTTAAGAAATATTGACAATTTTAAGCTAATTTGTATGCTTGGTACGTATTTTTGAAGATGATATGAAAAGTAAAGAACATGATTTTCATTTAGTAGACCCAAGTCCCTGGCCAATTGCTATATCAGCAGCAATTCTTGTTCTTGCACTTGGATTAGTTGGTACACTCCATAAACAAATTTCTGGAATATTTGGTTTAGTTTTGGGAATCTCTGCGGTATCAGGAGTGCTGTTTTATTGGTGGAGAGATGTAATAAGAGAAGCAATTTATGATAAATGCCATACTGCCATTGTAAAACATGGACTCAAGCTTGCAATGTACTTATTTATCCTCTCGGAAGTTGTGTTTTTTATAGCGTTCTTTTGTTCATTCTTTAAAGCCTGGCTTGATCCGATCTTTTTGTTTGAAGCGTTTTCTCCTACAAAAAAAATTGAATGGCCCCCTGAAGGGATTTTACCACCTGATCCATGGTCGTTACCATTCATGAATACACTAATATTATTACTTTCTGGTACAACAATTACCTCAGCACATCATTTTTTACTTGAAAATGATAAAAAAAGCATGATTAAAATGCTGTCTATAACTATATTGCTTGGGATGTTCTTTATAATAGTGCAAGCAATCGAATATCATGAAGCAAGTTTTTCTTTACGAGAAACAGGAGAAAAACTTATTTATACATCCAACTTTTACATGATTACTGGTTTTCATTGTGTGCATGTTATAATAGGTATAATATTTTTGTCAGTATGTTTATTTAGAGCTCGAAAAGATCAATTTACACCTCAAGATCACTTATGCTTTGAGTTTGCTTCTTGGTATTGGCACTTTGTCGATCTAGTCTGGATATTTTTATTTCTGTTTATTTATTGGTTAAGCCTTTATTAAGTGATTAAAATAATAGGTCTAGATCCAGGGATAAGCAAAACCGGTTGGGCCATTATCAGCCTGGAAGAAAAGAATAGTATTGAATTTTTGGGTGGTGGTGCCATATCAACTGATGGTAAATTGGGTACAGGTGAACGTCTACATATAATTTTTGAAGAATTAAAGAAAGTAATTTCTCTATATTCTCCAAATGAAGCTGCTGTAGAGAAAATTTTTGTTAATAAAAATCCAAAATCTTCACTAACTTTAGGATATGCAAGAGCAATTACAATTTTAGTATTACAAATGACGAAGTTGACCATGAATGAATATGATGCAAATTATATAAAAAAGAGCATTACCGGAGATGGTCATGCTGGTAAGGATCAGATTATATTTATGGTGAAGCAAGTAGTTAAAAACTCAAATATAAAATGTCACCATGCTGCTGACGCTCTTGCTACAGCAATTTGTCATGCTTATACGAAAAGTTCTTGTTTGATCAAGTAATTTTACGTGAATTCAGTTTAAAAAACTATTTGATGGTGTTTATCTTATCCAATGTTCGTTGCAGAATAATACATGCGGCAATTTTATCATCTATTTTCTTTGATTTTGTGATTGATATTCCGGTAATTTTTAGTGCGTGAGTTGCAAGAGATGTTGATAAACTTTCGTCTTGTAGATATATGTTTATCTTACATTTTTTTATTATTTTATTTGCGAATTGGATTATTGCTTTACACCATTCGGTCTCTTGGTCATCTATTTTGAATGGTAGTCCTATTACTATTGATCCAGCTTCATTTTCTTTGAATATTCTATACAGATAACCTAAATCTTTGCTTATATTTCTTCTGTAGTATATACTATGAGCTGTAGCTATAAGCTGTGTTTTATCACTAAATGCTACGCCTATTTGTTTTTCTCCCATATCAAGGCACATTATACGTTTATCTCTTGGAATAGACTTTAGAAATTCATCTGGATTTCTATGTAGCATCTATGAAAACATAACTTTTGTACAATTGTATTTTTGTGACAGTAAGGTATGTACAGTCTACTGGCATGATAGACATTCATCATAATTAATATCTGTTTTTTGTTGCAATATTTCACTTTTTTTGAATATGTCATGTGAGACCTTGTCAGCTCTCTGCATTGATTGTGATCTGCAGTAATATAAGCTCTTTAATCCTTTTTTCCAAGCAAGCATGTGTATTTTATGTAAGTAACGTTTATGCACATTGGCAGGTAAGAACAGATTTACTGATTGAGATTGACAAATATAAGAAGTTCTATCACTTGCATGTTCTATGATCCATTGTTGATCAAGTTCGTATGCTGTTTTAAATGTCAGTTTTTCATGCTTGCTAAGAAAATCTAAATGCTGAACAGAACCCTCATTTGTTGAAATTGAGGACCATGTTTCATCATTGTCTTGATTTTTTTCTGCTAGTAGTTTTTGCAAGAATTTATTTCGTACTACAAATGAACCTGTCAATGTCTTCTGTATAAATACGTTTGCTGCATATGGCTCTATTCCAGGGGAAGTGTTGCCTGCGATAATCGAAATTGAGGCAGTTGGAGCAATAGCGAGCTTATGTGTGAACCTTTCCATTAGATCGATTTCTTTAGCGTCAAGACATGGCCCTTTTTCTTCTGCTAATTTTTTAGAAACTACATCTGCTTGCTCGCGCAAATGCTTAAATATTTTTTTATTCCATTGTTGGGCTGTTACTGATTCAAAAGGAACCATTTTACTTTGTAAAAATGAATGAAAACCCATCACGCCAAGACCGATACTACGCTCTCTTATTGCGGAATATTTTGCTCGCTGTATTTCATTTGGTGCTTGGTTTATGAAATCCTCTAATACATTATCAAGAAAACGCATTATATCTTCTATGAAAAGCTCATTATCTTTCCATTCTTCGTAGTATTCAAGATTTACGGATGATAAACAACATACAGCAGTGCGCGACTTGTTCAGGTGATCGTAACCTGTAGTTAAAGTTATTTCACTGCATAGGTTTGACATTTTGATATCTAAATTGAGCTTTTTGTAAGGTTCTGGTTTATTGTTATTTGTTGCATTAAGAAAGATAATATAAGGTTCTCCAGTTTCAATTCTTGCTGTTAATATTTTAATCCATATATCCCGTGCTTTTACTGTTGAAATAACTTTATTGTTATGAGGGCTTATTAAATCCCATTCTTGATCATCTTCAACAGCTTGCATAAACTTATCTGTTACTATTACAGCATGATGTATATTTAATGCTTTGCGATTTGGGTCACCACCAGTTGGCTTACGTAAATCTAGAAACTCTTCTATTTCTGGATGCCATACAGGAAGATAAACTGCTGAGCTTCCTCTTCTTAAGGATCCTTGGCTGATTGCAAGCGTCAGAGCGTTTTGTACTACGATAAATGGCACAATTCCTGATGTTTTACCGCTACCTTTGACACTTTCACCAATTGAACGTAAATTTCCCCAATAACTACCTATTCCACCACCACGTGCAGCGAGCCAAACATTTTCATTCCATAGATCAACTATTCCCTTCAAGCTATCTTCAGTTTCATTAAGAAAGCAGGAAATAGGCAATCCTCTTTTGGTACCGCCGTTACTAAGTATTGGTGTTGAAGGCATGAACCACAAGTTGCTCATGTAATCATAAAGACGTTGTGCATGTTTTCTATCATCAGAATAGTAATTAGCAATACGTATAAAGAGATCTTGATAACTTTCATTTTCTATTAAATACCTATCCAATAGAACTGCTTTTCCAAAATCGGTTAATTTACTATCTTTTGCGTAATTAATAGTAATGTAATTCATAAGGCTCCTTTTATGATAATATAGAAATTTATTTGAGCGATTTCTCGATTAAGTTGTTGAATTTGTTTGTGGATGTTGTAATGCAAATAAGATACCATCAACCTGACTGCCATATATTTTACAGTAACTCATTTGACTTATTTGCATATTTGTTTCTTTTGCAACATGCTGAATATAATCTTCTGAATGACGAAAATAATCTCCTTTGTTTACAAAGTCAATACCTCTACCTTCCTTTCTTCTTACTAAACATACAATAACCCCTTTTTTGTTTGTCAATCTTTTTGCTAGTTCCAATTCTGCTAGAAAATCATGTAGATAGTGTAGCACTTCAGCAAAGATAATTACATCATACTGCTGGTTCTTCTCTTGTTTAAGAAACTCTTTCATTTCTGTATGTATTAACTCATTGTAAACAGGTTTACCTTTTATAAGACATCCTCTTGCAATATTGAGCATTCTATTTGAGATGTCAACTCCTGTTATGCGACTTCTAATATTATTTATTTTTAGGAAGTGACCACATATTCCAGTACCGCAACCAAGGTCAAGTATATTCAGTTCAGAAGTGGAGTTGTGAAAGATTTTTTTGATTATCATATGTACTAGTTCATGTCCTCTGTATTGTTTGGCAATTAACCAATGTTCAACAAAATATTCACCTGTGTAATCAAAATATTGCTTTATGAGATTTTCAGGCAATTCTACAATATCTGATGTGTTTGTTATTTTCTTTATATAGTAAGAAGCTTCTTTGTGACTACTATCTAATTTTAGCGTCTTTGTTAAATAATTATAAGCTTTATTAGTATTGCCTACTGCAAAATGACATCTTCCGATATTATACCAGACTAGAGGTAAATTAGGGTAGAATATGCTAATTAACCAAAATCTTAACTTTGCATCTGATATATTACCTTTATAGAAGTGATATAACCCGATTTCAGTGTTGGTATTTAACAGGTTTTTAGATTTTTCAAGAAACACTACAATTTCTTTATGGAGAGTACTGTATTTATCCATAATGAAATTTTTTACTTTTTTACTATTTAATAAGCCAGTGAGCTTGGATATACAATTTAAAGCAAAGTTTTTTATAAAAGATAGATTACTTTTCATACATTAGAAATACTCCAAATGTTCATTTTCATTTTTAGGTAACTAATTTTAACACATTTTATCTTACAAAATATCTTTTTCATTAATTTTTCTGTACATATCAATTTATCAAATATTTCTCAGATTGTACTGTTTAAGATTGCTGGTATATTGTTGTTGATAATAATAGGTAAATGTTTTGTGTAAAAAGGCGTTGACATATGATTTATCAGATTGTAACATATAAAAGATTAGTTTTTAGATGTTTGAAAAGTTTTATGGTAGAGATTATTTAATCTCAATTCAATTGTAAGTTAATATTTAACTCTGCATATTCTACATATAGTCAGATAAATAAATTATTAAGAGCACTTGATGGATGCCTTGGCGTTAAGAGGCGATGAAGGACGTGGCAGGCTGCGATAAGCTGTGGGAAATTGTCAACAAATTTTGATCCGCAGATTTCCGAATGGGAAAACCCAACTAGCTTAGCTAGTTATTATATACTAAGTATATAAGGCAAACTTGGTGAACTGAAATATCTAAGTAGCCAAAGGAAAAGAAATCAACCGAGATTCTGTTAGTAGTGACGAGCGAAAGCGGAAAAGGCTAGTGATTTAAAAATAAGAATTAGAATACTCTGGAAATGGTAACCATAGAAGGTGATAGTCCTGTACAAATAGAAAGTTTTTAAATCCTTGAGTAGAGCGGGGCACGTGAAATCCTGTTTGAATATGGGGGGACCATCCTCCAAGCCTAAATACTCCTTAACGACCGATAGTGAACAAGTACCGTGAGGGAAAGGTGAAAAGAACCCCGGGAGGGGAGTGAAATAGAATCTGAAATCAAGTGCTTACAAACAGTTGGGGCTCTATATCAATTTATTGATATTTAGAGTGACAGCGTACCTTTTGCATAATGGGTCAGCGAGTTAATCTATGAAGCAAGCTTAAGCCGGTAGGTGTAGGCGTAGCGAAAGCAAGTCTGAATAGGGCGTTTAGTTTTATGGATTAGACCCGAAACCAAGTGATCTAGTCATGACCAGATTGAAGGTATGGTAAAACATACTGAAGGATCGAACCAGTTAATGTTGCAACATTATTGGATGAGTTGTGATTAGGGGTGAAAGGCCAATCAAACTTGGAAATAGCTGGTTCTCCGCGAAATCTATTTAGGTAGAGCGTTGTATTTATGTTGTTGGGGGTAGAGCACTGGATAGACTAGGGGGATTCATCATCTTACCAAATCTAACCAAACTCCGAATACCAATAGTTAATTATACAGCAGACACACTATGGGTGCTAAGTCCGTGGTGGAAAGGGAAACAGCCCAGATCACTATCTAAGGTCCCAAAATTACAGCTAAGTG
This sequence comes from Delias oraia, assembly GCA_018230265.1. NCBI lineage: Eukaryota > Metazoa > Arthropoda > Insecta > Lepidoptera > Pieridae > Delias > Delias oraia. Next base: position 13,493 of record DWCF01005730.1, read on the forward strand.
GGAAAGGAAGTAGAAAAACCATTACAGCTAGGAGGTTGGCTTGGAAGCAGCCATCCTTTAAAGAAAGACGCACGGTCAGAGACTTCATGGCGTCGCTCACCGAAGCCTGTCAACACTCCATCCCGACGCTGGGTGGGACAAAGAC
>DWCF01005731.1:0-13636 GCA_018230265.1 Delias oraia
TGCAATAAGTTCCTAATTGAAAAGGTCACGAGCAAGAACAATGGTCCTTTCAGTTGGTATTGCCAATTCTTAACGAAACTACTTTACAAAATACTTAAATATCAAATGGTGATTCATTCTGAACTGCCATATAAAAAGTTCACAACCGAACTCAGCCATTTTATGCATAATTATATATAGCTGACTCCGACAAAGGCAATCGTTCTTTTGCCATATTAAATGATACAATACTATCCCAATTAAAATATGCTTAGGTGGGATAAAAGTTACAATTTTAGTTAATGGGTTTTAATGCCATAACACAAAATTGAGATGAACAAACCTTATACCTACTAAATAAACATATAATATTTTTAAAAATACGGCAAAGCCATTTTGGTATATGGTAACTAATTGTGAGACGAGATTTTATTATGTTATAATAGATGTTATACAATAATTAATATCTTTTGAAGTCCTGTCCAATGGCTAGATTGCTGATAATAATATAAATCGACTAAAGTATTTTGAATAATCGATTTTACTAAATATAAACAGCAAGCCCATGGACACCTCCGAGCCCTGCTGGCTTGTCGCCATTTTAGCCGATGGTTTAACAAATCGTCCATTTATAAAAATATAATAACGTGTTAATTTTAAAAACGCATCTTATATTTTTAAGCCTTTGGTTCAAAAAAGATACTTTATGTTACTTGTACTTCTACAAAATATGATCTATGTCTTAAGAAAATGTAATATTTGAATGTTACATTAAAAGCTTCAATATTTTTTCAAGTTCAGGTAAATGTGGTTAATGTATTTTCCGATATCATTTCCTAAGTAAATATAGCGAATTTCTCGTAATATTTTATCTTTTTCTTATAGAGCTTCTTGTCTCAGGATCATAGTTTTTCGGAAACAATGGATTCTTTTTCAAAACACGCATTGTTTTCAAGAAGGAAGTGCTTTGGCAAAGATTCCTTTTCATGTCACACGGATACCAAAAAATTAGGACACAATAATGTTTACAGGAATATAAAATATGCTTTTATGTTATTTTTTGACAGCTGTTTCTATAGTCTCCAATATGAAAGATCTGAACTTTTACATATTAATGTTTTTAAAAAGCTGATCCGGTAAGCGTTACTTTGACCTACGATTATTACAGAGACGGCATTGGGTTAGCCATGCTAAAGCATATGATGACTCACTAATTGTGCATGCAGTGATACCACGGGCTCACAGAATTCTCAGCGTGGAACGGTGCTTGTAGTGTATTTTGCTAAGAGAGTGAGGATATCTAAGACCGTTGAAATTATATCGCTGTGGCAATACACCATACGCGGACTATGGCCCGATTGTCCATGGGCGGCGGTGTTCTTTTACCATATAAGACATGTACCTGCTCATTTGTACGCTGTACCAAAAAAAATGCATTCGTTGATAAAAAATGCTATGCCTTACCGTGGCAATTCCCAAGTGTAACAAGTTTGTTATTACGATTTGCTCCTATCATTGAAGCTATAAGTTCATAGTTACTGAAATAAGAAACATAAGTTGAGTTTCGTACATTTATATTATGTAAATAAATGTTAAGCGAAGGCTGACCTATATGGTAGCGTGGGGTGTTAGGTTTTATTTTCGTTACGGGATTTCTTGATTCTGCCGCCGCGCTCAAAGCTCACAGTAAAAGCTATGCAATAGCTTAATACATGATAAGCTTATGAGACCGTCCAGCTATGACACTTTTGAAACAACTTATGGTAATCATTTAAGGAGGCGTGTTATAGATCGCATTATAGTCTAATTTAACGATTTATCATGACGCAATAAAAGCTTAGCATAACATTCAGTGCGAACAAATATCAGCCGGCCTTGTGCTTATTATCCCACTATTGAGAAACATGTATTTTGTATGACAACTTGTTCCACTGTAATTACACGCCTTGACATGTGTGACTTCCAAACAGTTAAACATGAGTAAAATTTAATTTTAGTTATATTTCAAAAGGATAGAAAAGAAACACTTTAAAATGAGTAAATATAGGTATATAAAACATCATTACGAAATTAGATATATTGAACTTTACGGTTTTACTGTCGCGTCCGTAGGAAAGCCATGCTGACGCACAAATTGGCCCGTCTCAGAGAATATTAAACGTAAAACGGTACTCTTGAACTATGTTTCACTGAGTAAATGACTTAAAATACTATTTAAGCCACGTAAAATAGGCGGCAACACAATTAGCGAACGGATGTGGCGCGGCTTTCCAAGGGCGGCGGTATTCTCCAGCATATAGGAGACCCACGTGCTGTTATCCGCTATAGCATAAAAAACCTTTAAATGTCTTATAAACATTTTAAAGTTTCATGGTTAACGTAGGTATATTGTTGAACATGTGTGGCCTTCGTATCTGCTAAGTTCTCAAGGCGTGTCAATATTGACTGACTGTGCCAAGCGTCTCTTGACACTAAATCAAAATAGTCGTTCTTTATTCGATACGCACGATTTGTGAGAAGTAGCTGGAAATATCGGCATTGATTAAGAGAAAATGTATTTATTTAAGTGTCTCTTTATTTCAGATAATGTTGCCCAAATGCAAGACTTAGCCAGTCTTGGTCTTGCACCAATACACCTGGTATTGCTCTTGGTCATGCTAAAATGAGGCGGTCTTGGTCTTGGTCTTGCATTTGGGCAACACTAATTTCAGACATAATTAATATTTTATTAACATATTTTATCTTAACTTGAGCCAGTGACACCGACATATTTTCCCATGTTTAGCAAAGGTCTCCTCCATAGAATTTAAAATTATTCCTTAAACATAACCATTTTTACCCGTGGAAGAGCCATGCTGAAACATATGCGGACGCATTAATTGGACAGCTCGTCCGAAGTGATACTACGGGCTTACAGAATACTCAGCGTGAAACAGTAGTTGTACTGCGTTTCGCAGAGTGAGTGAGGATATCGGAGGCCCTTGAAAATGCCGCTAAGTGGCGTAAAAAGAATTCAACACATTCAATGCATGGTCTGTGGTGCGGTTGTCCATGGACGGAGGTGATCTCTTACTCACCTGCTCCGTTGTCTGCTATACTTAAAAAAAATCTTTTACTCTATAATAATATTTTTTGGTTTAAATTTTGGCATTTAGCGCTGTCACTACCTGTAACTCATGTAGTCATACTATTTTTGAAGACTGAGTAATCTCAAAGCGTCATTACATTATAAGGGCAATAAATTTAAATTAAAATTATTTTAAAAATACAGGAGAATAAAAATTAATTTAGTTTATTTCTTCACAGGTTTGTATTAATTTCACTGTGTTAAAATTATAAATTCTTTGTTAACAGATCTTATGTCTATGTACATATAGAAAATTACTATAATATGTACACTTTGAGTTGATTGATTCTTTTGGTGCAGTCAATGTGGTGAAATTTATTTAATTGGTGAAAGTACTAAGATCCATCCGGTCCTTCGTTGAAACAATTGTCGGTAGCTATATGAAAATAATGATTTTATAGAATATATGGTTGTTAAACTAATTATTTGCACCCGTAGGAGAGCCATGCTGAAGCATATGCGGAAGCACTAATTGGGCCGGCTCGTTCAAAATGATGCCACTGGCTCACAGGATACTCAGAATGAAATTCTAGTTGTATTTGAAACGGTGCTTCTATTGTGTTTCTCTGAGTGAATGAGGATGTCGGAGAAACTTAAAAAATGCCGCTGAAATGGCGTAAAAAGCCGGCGACACAGCAAGCGTGGCCTGTGGCCCGGTTGTCCATGGGGGCGATGTTCTCTTCCATATAGGAGAACTGATCGGGTGAGTCTCCAATATAATAAAAGAACACCAACGCCCATGGGCAACCTTCCGCCTTAACGGTATTTCTAGGACCTTTGTTATCCACACTCACTTAGCGAAACCCAGTTCAAGTACCGTTTCACGCTGAGCATTCTTTGATTCGTTATTTTTTTAAAGTCATCCTTAAAGGCAGGCAATGGACACCCCAGCTGGGGCTAGGAATGCTCATGGGCGCTAGACCGCTTATCCTAGGTGCCTCCTCCTAGTTTGCCGCATGTTTTAATATAAAAAGTATGTCATTGATGGAAGGCCATGTTCCTAAACAAATGACATTTCTTTTGTATAGTTTTTTAAGTGATTAACTATTTCTTGAAACTAATTTAATTCAAAGCCTTCGCATTTTCCTTCTGTACTATTACCTTCGCAAATTATTAATTTTAACTTTTGTTACATTGAAAGATGTTAGTTACGTAAGAGCCACTCAATTTTAATCGATTTTGCATTTGTGATAAGCCAAGGTTTTTGGTGAAGGTTCATTTAATTAAACACGACGTTAGACTTAAAACTCAGCGCGAAACAGAACTTACGGCCGACTATCTACAGACACGTGCCGTGTGAGACACCGACAGACATTTATTTATATCTATCATACGAAAATGTGTCGTTTGCGACCCTGCCGGACATTGGCGGACAACGTCGTTGGCGTCTGCTCTCACTAGCAGTTATTGCATAGCTCTAGATGAAAAAGCACCTTTTTAAAAACACTTCTCTGTGGAAGATCTGTCCATAATTGCATTATTGTTAGAAGAAGACAAAACTAAAAAAAGAACAAAACGCATGGCTGAACAGCCTATTCTTAAGAAAAGAAAATTAGAAGGAGAATACAGGACTCTGTTTAAAGAATCTCTTTTATATAATAAAATACCACCATCAACATTTTAGCCGTAAGACGTCCACTGCTGGACATAGGCCTCCTTGGACCTGCGTCGGATAACGGAGGCGACCTGCATCCAGCGTTTTCCGGCGACCTAAGGTTGTCTGTCCACCTTAAGCGTAAAAAGCCGCCAACACTACCAATGCCCGGACTGAGGCGCGGTTGCCCATGGCGGCTGTAATCTCTTACCCGCCACTTCCACACCCGCCTGTGCCGTTGCTCGCTACACCTAAAAATCGGTTTCAAGAAATAATATATAAAAAATGTTTTTTTTTGTTTGTTTATCACGTATTTATATATAATATTTACACGATTAAATAGAATCGCCATAAAGTAAATTCAAAACAAATTAAAATCTTTTCTCTGTATAATATAAATTGTTATCAAAGTCAAAGATCTTTATTTCACATAGGACCACATAGCCACTGAGTCGTTTAAAGAACATCAACTTATTATATAAACTAGACTCATTTATTATACAATACACATTTTGTATTTGGAGCATTTAAAATCGTTTTTTTCTCCTAAAATGAATTTTAATATTAATAACTCTAACGAAAATTTCCTTATTATATTATTTTGATATAAAATTTTAATTTTATTTATAAACTGGTAGCTGACTCCAGCTTCGTACGAATTTTTAAACAGCAAAAAGATTAATTTAAATACACGCGCCTTCTTGCTTGGTAATTTTTATATGTTCTGCAAAGTTTATAAACATTGTTTTGTTCTATAATCAATGCTTCTTCTAGCTTACGCGATGTAAGGATTTTTTCGTGTCCCTTTTCTTACACCTTTTATTATTGGATTTTTAGTAAGAATACCTATTTTTTTTGATAACAATACATCCTATAGATATCCTGCATAAATTGCCTATGTAAAACTGAAAGAATTTTTCAAATCGGAGCAGAGGCTCCTGAGATGAGCGCGTTCAAACAAACAAACATTAGTATAGATTTGTTAAAGAAAACAGTAGCATTTCCGTGAAATTACAAGTCCAATTCTAGTATGGATATATTTTATTTCTAATATAGTTAAGTTAATTTTTATGTGTGACCTTGTACCAGCTACCACTTAAAACGATGGGGTTGTTCTCACGGTACAACGATTTAGATCAGGGTTCGATTTCGACCTTAATATTAAGAACCGTGGTACCGTTAATTGTGTGCATTGTTTTCGCTTCCCTCCAATTATGTTCTGGGTAACTTGGTTAGCACCTCGCTACCTGCAAAGCAGGTCGCAAGGGCAATGTTTTGTGCATACAATTTCGTCATCTCCGTAGTCAGAATTAGGAATCACTTATCAATTATATGATATTTACGTAGAGAAATTCGTATTTATTAATTTGAAGTTAGCCGCGTTATGCTGTCAATGCCTATGAATAAAATGTCATGTTGTTTTGAATACTAAGTGCTTAGAACGTAATAGCGGCGTTTCTTAGCTTAATTGAGTGGAGATTAGGTTATTGTAACTGTTCAATAAATAAAATTTACTTACTGTATATTTGAAAAAAGTAATTTGTACATTCTGAACATAGTTTTAAGTATTTTATATGTATATAAATGTTTGATATGTAACGTTACAAAACACTCCCTTGTAATAATGTTCACTTTTTATTTTAATTGTCATAAGAATTGCCGCGGAACTGTTTTTTTTAAAGAAATTGTAAGGTAAACGAGCAGAAAGATACGCGGTTTACCGCCCATGAACACCAACAGCCTCTGTTGAGACACGGGTGCACTGCCGGCCTTTCAGGGATAGGTATGATCTTTTTTTGAATGTCCCCAAGTCGTTTTGGTTTGGAAATACCTATGCAGGCAGCTGGTTCTACAGAATGGCATGGCTCGAAATACTTTCAAAAACGCTCCGCCTAAATTACATTGAAATAAATTAATTATTCTCTCAATGATTAAGTTTTAATATGGATAAATGATAATTTCATAGTAGCGTAAAGTAAATTGATTCTTGTCGAATTGTGAAACAAACTAATTGCATTACGATTTATTACTTAACATTTAATTTCAAGAATTGACTCGACGTTATTAAGACAAGGTTATGATCTCTCTAAGGTAACAATACCATTTGATTTTGAATTTATTAACCTACTAGCTGATCCCGCCAAACATAGTATTGCCATATAAATGAATAAAATTCACCCGTGAGAGGGTCATGCTTAAGCAATCCGGACGCACTAAATGGACAGGCTCGTTCGAAGCGATACCAAGGGCTCACAGAATACTCAGCATGAAATGGCCTTATACTGTGTTTCGCGGAGTGAGTGCGGATATAGAAGATCTTTAAAGATACCGCTTAAGCGGTGTAAAAAGCCTGCAACACAACATGCGCAGAGTGCGGCGCGTTTGGTGATAAGCGATGGTATTCTCTTACTATATAGAAAACCAACCTGCTCCGTTGTCCGCTCTACTATAAAAAAAATATCATTATTAAAATTATATTATATTTATAGGGTTTGAATATTTTAATGTCTCTCCTTTTATTCGTAAAAAGATTGTATTATCTTGCCGGAATCTCTCTACGGAAACTTGCACTTTATGTTTTGTTTTTAAAGTTCAAATTGAGTTTTATCCATTATAACAAATCGGTGTGTGTATATAAAAATGTTGTTAAACTTTTTTAGTAAAATTTAAATATGTCTCTATATATAAATAATTCTCGTACTTCGAGAAATAATCTGAAAAAATAATAATTAGTGAAATTGTTTCAGCTGTGAGATTTGCGTTTAGATATACATTAAACGATTCATTTGCCGTTTTTAAAGCATTTTTTCCGCGCACCATCATTCTGAGGAATCTGCTTTCAGCAGAGGTATTTCTAAACCAATACAACTTGGGGACCTTCAATAGTTTAATTATCTCTTAAAGATCGGCAACGTCCACGCAGCTTTGCAAGGGCTAGGACTGTCCATGGGCGGAGGACCGCTTATCCTAGGTGATCCACTTGCTAGTTTGCCACTGCTTTGTATGGTTTAATTTATCTAATGTGTTCTAAGTCTAAGTCTCTCAAGTTCGGTGCACATTGAGTTGCGTAATACGCATGTGTAATTTATTGCTAAATACTTTGCGGAATATTGCCTTAATTACGTTATTTAACTGGAGATTGATGTAGAAATATCTGTGAAGTTATCACTTTATACTCCATGTTTAAAGACGGGAATACACTGTCATATGCAATCGAAAATACGTTACTTTATGAAGCTATTTTAATCTACATTAATTTTGTTTGAGAGCCTCGTAGTTTAATGGTTTTAATAGTGTATCATTAAGCGAGAGGTATCGGGTTCGAATCTCGGTCTGGACAATTATAATTTATTCTGTCTCTGAAAAGGCTTGATAGTGGCCGCCGAGTGTCCTAATACTGTCACCCCCGTGGGAAACCCATGCTGAAATATATGCCGGACGCACTAATTGGGTCGGCTCGTCCGAAGTGATACCACGGGCGCACAGAATACTCAGCGTGAAACGGTACTTGTACTGTGTTTCGCAGAGTTTGTGAGAATATCAGAAGCCCTTAAAAGTGCCGCTTATGTAGCGTAAAAATCTAGCAATAAAATCAATACGCGGACTGTGGCGCGGTTGTTTCTGGGCGGCGGTGTTCTCTTACCATATAGGAGAGCCACCTGCTCTATTGTCCGCTATAAAATAAAATAAAAGAATTATATTAAAACCTACTTATCTGATTTTATATTTCCATAGTTATGAAATGTAGACCCACACGGTTAAGTATTACGTTGTCACATTTTGATAATTAAAAAAACCGTACTTATCCCTAAAAGGCCGGCCTCGAGGCCCATCAGGAGATAAGAGAGTTCATAGGCTTATCATAGGTGAATATCCTGCTCATTTGTCTCCAGATTTTTCAAAAATCATTTTTTTCAAGGTTGGAAGTGGCTGGTCTACATATACATAACCGAAGTCTTTATCGGGATTCGAACCGTGTAAGTTGTAACACAATCACTTGTGAAATGGAGGCGCTTGAACTACTAAGCCATATCTGCGTATTAATGAAGATGTATAAATTATCAAAAAATTAATTGTAATAGAAATATTACATTAAATAAATAATGACATTAAAAATATAAAATAAGTCTTAATTGTTGAGATTTATAGGGTTTGATCTATTTTAATTAAACAAAATCTAAAAAAAAATTACCATCTATTAATCTAAAGATTTTCGTTTTCCAGCCTGTCTTTCACAGAGCCTTCTCTAAACCTTTACAGTTCTGCTTTTGAATGACATAATTTTTTTTAATTGGAGCGCAAGGATCATGAGCCTCACCTAGGATAAACGGTCATCACTTGGCCGCGGATGCGTTGTCGGCCAATACAACGTGCTAAACATTAAATTTTTGTTCGTAAAAAGGCGACCTCCTATTATTGTATACATACTGTTAAGAATTCAAGTTATATTTGCAATTGAAAAGCGCGTGTTTGAAAAAAAATCTATTAGTCGTATAATTAAATTTTATTTCACCAATGAAACGAATGTTTTTGTTGAAAGTTCCGTTTCGGCTTCATTGAGGCAGACAGAATCTGAATTTTATTAGAATTAGTTAAGTCATCCACGTAACAAAAGTGAAAACAGATTTGTAACACTTTCATTTCTGATTTGACTGATTTCATTACCAAGGTCGTTCTGATAGTCCAATTCGGATATTTCTTTCAAATGTCATCACTATGCCATCGCAACGAACGTGGTCATGACACAGACAATTCGTTCTCTGTTTCCATGCGTATAAAATTATTTTTTAACTATCCTAATCTAGGTTAGATTATGTTAAAAAATACAAATAATTAAGTTATGATATTTTAATTCGTCTATTATTATAACAATATCATTTCAGTAAACAGATCATGGTACAGATTTTTTATACGTCTGTTTCTATGCCTTCTATGCCTACCAATTTGATTTTTTCATATCAACAAATAGATTAGATTAGTCTTGCCACACTCCGTGCATTGGTTGTGTTGCTGTCTTTTTAAGAGTCATCGATACACTGACTCATCGAATCATCGAAACACAGTAGAAGAATCGTTTTAAAAACAATTACATTTCAAAGTGAGTATTCTGTGAACCCGTGGTATCATTTCGGACGAACCGGACCAATAAATGCGTGGCATGGCTCTCCGCTTAGCTCTTACACGGGTGCGACAGTATTAAAACACTCCTTCGGCCACTGTAAAGCCCTTTCAGAGACCGAATAAATTATTAATTAAAATATAATTTATAACTGTCCGGACCGGGATTCGAACCCGATACCTCTCGCTTCATTGTAGACTTATCTATCGTAGATTCATAATATATTTAGAAACATACTTTAAGAAGCGCCCGTTTTTAATATTTTCAAAAATTTTCGTCAACATACGCCCTTCGAATTTCGAAACTTAGTATGTGGCAATGTAAACTTAATCGACTATCTCCAAGATAACATATCAAGCCGAACATAAAAAGTTACTGTTTTTGGCCAAATATTTACTAAGTGTTAAGTCGGGTTAGATAGAGTAAGTTACTGTATAAGTAGGTTTTTTAGGTTTTTTAAATGCGATAGAGAGGTTATATTATCCAATTTCATTATGTTATTTTAATGATATTAGATGATTCGTTGTATTATTCTATTTAAAGTAAAAGCAGGTCACATACCTTGTAAGTAATGTTGAGGGTATCTGTGGGTGGCTTATTCTTCGCGGCCCTTTCGTCTTTCTGCATTCTATACTATAAAGATATATCCTTCATATTGTATATATAGAAATTCTAAATAACCTACTAACAGCAGGTGAAGGTTACTTCAAAGAAAAGCCTTTACGACGTAATTTTAATTAAAATTTACATTCTGTACGTTGTTAGGTTGCTGTAAACCTTTTTATGGTTAATCGGAGGTTTCTATGGAAATTACTTAACGAGAAAATAACCGCAGAGTATGTGTAAAATATAATCAAGTAAATAGATATTCTTTAAATGTTGTAAGAAATAATATTGTCTATCTTTTTTGTGTCACCTGTGTGGGTCCTCATGGGTCGTATTAACATTTTGTCAACCGGACGTCTTTGCTCTGCCCGGTACGCCACCTACTAGGTTCGACTTACGCGAGATTATTTTATTATATTTTAGCCAATTTACACAGTATAATTATATTGTATTATTGCAAATATTTATTAAAATTCATTCAGTAGTTATTGCGAGAGAGATTACCACATTTCTATACAAAATTTAGTGTTTATTATACTAGTAAGATTAATATTTAATTTTATTTCTAGTTATTAAACACAGTTGATAACAAATAACGTATAATATTCTTTATGGTAGTTAATTCTGTGACTTGGGATACCTTTGGTTTTAAAAGAACGGAATGTTTCTGTTTAATCTTTATGTGAACCTAATGTCACAAACACGAATCATAAATTGTGTAAGTATGTAAGCATCAGATTACATACTTACACAATTTATTATGAATTTAGTAAAAGTTAAACAAATGTTAAACCAACCTTTGTCAAATTTAAAATCATATTTTTGACAGCTCAAATTTAGGTACAAGCTAGTGCATAATTTTTATTAATCTTATTCGATTTTTTTTAGTAGGACTGGAAATCGATAGTTGTATATTTATGATATATGGGCAGACATAGGCGTCCCCTTTGAACCTCCATGTATACCTGTCGGAGACGACCTGCTTCCAGCTTCTTCCGCCGACCTGCTTCCAGCGTCTTCCGGCGACCTGCTTCCAGCGACTTCCGGCGACCTGCTTTCAGCGTCTTCTGGCGACCTTTATAAGATCGTCCGTACACCATGTGTGTGAACGTCCGAAACTGCGCTTGCTAGTCCGTGATCCACTCTAACACTTTTCGGCCCCATTGCCCATCTGCTCTACGTGCTGACTTTAGTTTATCTACGGATCGCTTCATTTCTGATTCGATCACGTAAATTTTCAATTTAAATTTGATTACTACACTCAGTTAAGGACATCAGCAAGCGACTTCTAACAGACCCAGCTGGTTAATGATATAGTAATTACTTCAAATGACAATGTATTACTGAATTAACAATAATTTAAATTCATTAATTCTATGTGACCGTTTGATTTGCAAGTGCAATAAATTTTATATGACTGGCTTTATAGTTTAAAATTGCAAAAGCCGTTTTGAATACTCCATTTAGGGTTGTCTCTTATCAGTTTTATGTCGTATCTTTCGAGGCAGATTCCCTCATGGTAAAGCACCTTCTTAAAACACACAGAGAATTAAGGTGCAGATTTTCACTTGCATGGTACCACGCCTAACCTGACTACTTGGCTCTAAATATTACGTAATAGGCCGCTGCCCATGAACCACAGTACGATTTTTAAACCAGGTGTTTTTAACAAGCGGAAGATGGTTACGAAAACAGCCAATTGACTCGCATTTGCGGTGCGCATTTAAAGCTACAAAATATTATATTAATATATTTTAAATAATGGTAAAGTAACGTATGTCTAATTATTTTTAATTAAGTTTAGGGAGAGATTTTTTGAAAAAAATTAAAAGAATTATGTCATGATTAACGTAATTTTTAACAATGATTAAAATTATTACATTTTTAATTTGATATTTTTGTATTCATAGCTATAAAAGACGAAATAATGATGTATTAATATGGAATAGTAATGTAGCATCCCTACCGAACCCTATGCACCGTACTTTCCTAAGAAGTCCGGATTTATCTGTTTATGGAGAGAGATTGTAGTGGGTAACACTTGGATTAATAATACGACTATTCTCAATTCATTACGAGGGAAACCATTTGAATACGTTTTGCGAATTACATAAGCAGCACGTTTTGACGGATTTAAACTACTATGATACTGGTTTAATCAATTTTCTGTTCTTGTATAGTATGGTTGTTTTAACTAGGTGTCTAAATATATTTATTGTAATATGAAAGTTATATAATTTCATACCACCTTACATCGTATTGTTTCCTAGTTTCAAGTAAATCAATAAACAGACAGAGAAGTACTCGTTTGATCGCTCAAGCTGAGCCCCTCAGAGCTGTCAATCTGCTAATTCGATTGGGGTTGAGATAGTAGTCACTCAGGCTTTTAGTTGTAACTCAAGGTGAAATTCACCAAACTTAAAAGCTTACACCGAGATTGTAACAATGGCTGTATTTGAAATACCTTAAAGAATATCATTATAACTGATGTATATTTGTTGTTGGAAAAACGAGTCCGAGAGCCCCAAGAGCCTCGTAGCTTAACGTTTTATTTAAAAAAAAATGGTATAATGGTATAAAAATATTATAATTAAATTATAATTTATTCGTTCTTCGGAACGGCTTGGACAAATGCCGGTCGAGTGTGTTCATGCTGTCGCAATCATGGGAGAGCCATGCAGAAGCATATGTTGACGCACTAATTGGTTCGGTTCGTCCAAAGTGATACCACGGGCTTATAGAATACTCACCGTCAAACAATTTGATTATGGAAATGTAAATAAGTGATGGGAGTATTGAAAATTGAAGACAATTAAAGTAACCTAAGCGTACCTGTCTCTTAAAGTCCGGCAACGCACCCGTACCCAGCAGAGTTTTGAGATGTCCATAGGCAGCGCTTTTCTCTCTATTTTCATAAAAAAATTATAAAGAAGAGATTTAAATATTTTTATTCGTAATTTTAGTAATGAAAATCGCGTTATATGAATAGACCAGTGACTAAGTGCAAATAGCCGTCGTGGTATTCTATTACGCCCACCATGAACTGACAGCTGCCATGCCGCACCATGTAATCATGGGGATGAAGACTTAAGCGCACGTCACATTATTGCTGTAGGGAAAACTGAGTAAAACTAACTTTTAACTGATATTCTACACCTTTTAAAGAATTTTTAACGTTTTAAAAGGGATTGAATGTAAAAACGTTAGGTTT
>DWCF01005732.1:0-13635 GCA_018230265.1 Delias oraia
AATACGGCGGGCAATGTCGGTTACTTTGGTTCGGCTGCGGATAACCTCATTTCTGATTTTATCTCGCAGCGAGACTCGGCCCTCTCCATAGCTCGCTGAGTGACTCTGAGCTTCTCCATTAGATTTAGTTATTAATATGTATTAATGCATATTAATAGTTTGTATAGTATTTCGTGAATCTAATTAAAATTAATAGGTTATTTAGAACTTGTAAAAGAAAAACAGTTTCGTGTCTATTCTCTACCGAGAATTGGGTATATATAATAAATTAGGCCAGATTCGTGAAGAATTTAGAATAAAACGATTTCATCCTTTTTTTCTTTTTTTATGTATATTTTTATGGTTATCATCACCATCAGCCTATCAAGTCCACTGCTGAAAATAGGCATCCCCCAGGACCACTATTGCAATCTTGAGCGATCTGGATCCAGCAGTAGCCCGCGACCTTCATGAGATCGTATGGTTATAATATCCTACAAGTAAATTCTTTTTTCTAATAAATAATACCTTAGAACACATGATGATTTAAAGTTTTTAAATATGTGTGATACGTATTTAAAGAATCTTTTAATTTTTTGTTGGAATTTTATATACCTGGTAGTTACAACCTTTCGGTCAACTCTTATTTTTATAGCTCACTCATAGACGTAATATATTTTTAGTTATACCTCACCTAACCTAAACTCTGGTCCGACAATCTTGTATTTATTTTATGCATAGATAATAAAAACCAACCAGAAACAATAGAAAAGTTTAGTCATGAAATAAGACAATAGACTACATAAAACACAATTTATAAAAGCCTAAGAGCATTTCTCGCTAGTTCTCGGCAGCTCAAGTTTAAATCCACGTCAGGCTTACTGCAGCCTGACAAATATAGCACTGTAACAGGGATTCGCTTAATACGACAATGAAATGACATCCACTGACCTGATATAGAATACATCTTATTTATATCATCACAGATACAATGACATAACTAAGCCATTATTATTTCAAAGTGTGTGCATAGTTCCGCTGAATTGGATTTTCATTAAAAGTTGTTCAATGTAACAATTTATTACTTAACACTTTGTTATCCGCAAATTTATCGTATCACTTTGATAATATCTTTCATTAAAATACATATATTGGGTTTATTTGAAGAAAAACTCTAGTTATCATAGAATAAAATAAAAATTGTGTTTCTCTTAAAGAGAAACAACATATGATGCTTTCATTTTAAGCATTTTTAACATTCTATTACAATTTACAATATATCAATATATATTCTTATTATATTATAGAAATTACAAACAATGACAACTGACAATTCAGTAAAACACAGAACACAACACGACACAGAACATGAAATCCAACACACCGTAATTATTTAAATTGAACATTAAAAATAGTTTAGAGTATTTAATACATTTTACAAATTACTGTTTACAAATATATCTTGCCGATTTTTTTAAGTTACAAATGATTAGTCAGGCCAAACGGTTGTAAGCGAAACTTTATTTATTTTATGGGTAAGATTTTATAAGAAGTACTGATAGAAAATGCTAATAGAAAGGTTTACGGTAGCAGCTGGTATATTAGCAATCAAATGTGAGACGAGCACTTTTTCAAACTAAATAAGTCACCGATGTGTTTAAAGTTAAGGATCCATTTAGCTTTTCTATTTATCATCTAATGAACTATTTCCTTGTTATGACACATAAAATTTACTTTGTACGTATTATCTATAAGTATGAAATGTGAATTTCGAGAGGAAACTCTGTACAATACGGCATTATTCATTTATAATATCGGTGGAAAATGAGCAGGAGGCTCACCCAGGTCAAGCGGTCCTCCGCCTCTGGACAATCCTAGCCGTTGCAGAGCTGCGGATACGTTGCCGGTTTTTAAAATACATGTATTTCGTAAAATTCTTTTTGTATATCTAAGAGTCATTATTACCGAGTTGTAACCGAAAACAAAGTGAAAAGTAGTAGGTATTGTATCGAAGTAAATTCAAAGGACTTTTATAACAAATTATGCAATAATAATCAACATTATTTATACAGGTATGTGTAAACCCGGTAAGAATTAGGCATTTTGTATACTGAATTATGTATGTATGTAATTATTATGTATACAAGAAAAACTTCAGACTACCAAGACAAAATAGAGTGTACTAAGTAAATAATACAATAATAAAATAAGGAATGAAAATTTTCTCAGCGTAGCTTAACCTTAAGCAAGTTTTTATTCACATGAATGAAGTTCGGACACGCCAATAGGTGTGCACTTAATGTCTGACATAATGTTTGTTGATAGTAAAACGGTAGTTCTGGATATAACGACGTTCAGACAAGCACGAACGCTTGTTAGCCTGTTTGTTTTCGGTAATAGGAAACGTTGATAGATAAACATGTTCACTTCCGTTACCAAGCACGGTGTCTTTTGATTGCTTTTTTGCGCGAAACCTTTTACGCCATCGAACCGACAAAACCCAATTAGTATTAATGGCACTTCCGAGAGTCACTATTGTTTCTTTTATTCTATAGCGGAAAACGAAGCAGGTGGGCCTCCTATATGGTAAGAGTTGGTGGTGTTGCCGGCTTTTAACGTCACTTGAGCCGCATTTTTAAGGGCCTCCAATTTCCTCACTCACTCTGCAAAACATAGTACAAGTACCGTTTCACGTTAAGTATTCTGTGACCCCGTGGTATAACTGCGAACGAGCCGGCCCAATCAGTGCGTCAACATATGCTTCATCAAGGCTCTCCCACGGGTGTAACAGTATTAAGACACTCGCCCGGCAACTGTAAGCCCTGCCAGAGACCGAATAAATTAAATTATATTTGTTATTGTTCGGACCGGGATCATGGTACTTTTTAAACCATTAAGCTACGAGGTTTATATTTTAGATACATTTACTAATCTCCATAGGCGAGACTTAATTGAATGATTCAATTGTTGAAAATGAATAAATACTATTCTAATAATTTATTATCAATTAAATAATGGTTTTCACAGATTCAAAATCTACTCGAAGTAAATATTATTTGAATCTTTTTAGTTTTATTGGAAGATAATTTGTTTTAACAATTTTAAAAGGCCGCATATCAACAAATAATAGTTTTCCGATGGACCAACAGAGCCACTTGATATTCAGTCACAAGTGCTTATTTTTTATTTGTCCAGCAATATTAGTTAGGTATACAGTAAACTCGCAAGTCACTTGACCAATATCAATCAGGTCAACTGAACAAACAGTTGAAAATCTTGACATACATTACACTAAAATGTTTTAATTGTTCGAAATCAAGGCGGAATTTCCTTAAGCCTACGTGTCCGGTTACTCGGAGTTAATCTGTAACACCATAAGACTTAATGCCTTATTAGTTCGAAGTAAAATTTATGTGAATGTAAAATTTTGAAAATACTCAAAAAACCATTATATGCTTTGTTTTAATATCTATATTATTAACTATAATTTTTTGATTATAAATTAATTAAGGTATATAAACCAAATTACCACCTACATTAAATCTTAATCTCTTTTTTACAGTAATAAGGACTTTAGAGACTATAACACATTGATTGTTGATCATTACAACTGACTTATACAGAAAAATAAGAAAACGACTGAGTACATGAGATATGACTGGAACTTTTTACATATATATTAACAGTTCGAGCTTTGGTTATGTTTCCTGTATAATTTGACCAATTAGTGCGTCATCATATAATGTACTTACTCTATCTGTGGCTCTGCTTTAAGGAATACAGTGTTAAGACGTTCACCGAATAAATTATTAACTTTATTCAGATCGGGTATTGAACTCGACTCTCCTTAGTTCACGGTAGCTTATAAGAGCACTCGACAATAAGGCTCTTAAATTTATTAATGTTAAATCATAAAAGTTAATCGTAGTATGCCGATGGTGAACTCAGTTTAAAACAGCAAATAAGTTTAGAAGCGACCCTAGACGGTGAGAACAACCGTTAGCTCCAATAAATTAACAAGTCACACCTTAACAAAACCGGTTTCTGACAGATTTAAAATATGCAAAATGATTGAGTAATGTCCCTTATAAAAAGACATCCGTTCCGTAATTATTTACGTCAGAAAAATTTGATTAATGACCCGCGATGAGAATTTGACAGTCACATCTTAATACAAATGAGTCTATCGTAATTGCTGTAATGGCATTATTTTGAAACGGTGATTTAACATCTAGGCAATAAACAGTAAAGACATAAGGTAGGTTTAACGTATGACATAACCGCATATGAAATAAGCAGGTAGTCAGAAATTTAGAATAATGTTTATTTTGAGATAAGAAAAACTTTATTATTAATACAAAGCCTATTATTTTTTATATATCGGTAACTCTGATATATTTAAAAAATATATATATCTAGTCGAATTCCATGGTTTTGAAGTTTTTAGTAAGCGTAACCAAATTATTATTAATATTTTGTAACTTCTTTTTTATTTAACCTAAGCCTTATTAAGGTTATGATTTGGTGAACGAATATTAGTCAACTTTTATATATGAAACGCCCCCAGGTTCTCATTAGAGTGACCGCATTTGACCGGCGGTTCCGTATCGCGATGCGGTCTACCGCTGTATGCACTGGCATCATTGTTAGAAACGATCGATGAGGGACTGCAGATGTCAGACAAGCTAGGTATTTGATGGGTGCTTTAAACTTATCCTCCAAATACCTGTCTATACTTATTATTGTTTGGGATAGGTTAATCGAAAATATAAAACGACATTCATAAACTCTATTATAAGTAGGTACTGAAGACAAAATTCTATATCAGCTTTTAGGCACTAAATCGAATAAATTTTACCAGAGCATACGTGATTGCAAGTTTAATTTATGGTCGTCAATGTTAAGTTGTTTCTTACGTGCAATAATTATTAAATTTAAGAATACATAACGAAATACATCTTCGAAAAACAGAGTATGAAAATGTTAATAGGTATATTTTGCGACTGGATTTATAGTAATTACATTTTAATAAGGTCAGCGCCATTTTGAATTGACAAATCATTATTAAACATAAATTTATATGAAATAACGGACAAACTTTAGAGAGTCTAATTATAAGTATTAATTATTAACGTTTAAATAGAGTATCTGTAAAAAGTTACAAATACCTTCTAAACACTTACACATATGTGATTATAATGTTAGTACAATAAAAAAGTATTTAGTACGGGAGAGCTAGCACAGTTTTTAGTTATGTTACCCGTCTCAGTATTCTGCACGTAACACATTTGGTCTGACTGTACGTAGTGGTTGCGTTCATTATTGCGCAACACATTTGTGCAAGTATAATATCAATTTTTTAGACCATTTTAAGACAATTCTTTTGTTTTTCAATTTATCTTGCAAAAGGTTCAATAAACATTTTTATTTCTTAAAAAACGCTTACTTAAAAAAAAAGTGTCATCCAATCTTAAACTTAGTATATATTAAGTAAAAACAATAACAAATTCATATTTTGTGTTTTCATAGGTTATAAAATTTTTAAGTATGCGTTGAGCGTGAACAGAACACCATTGATTAAATGTATTAGAGTCAAATCAGTATATTTTACATTTCTAAAGCAAAAACCACTCTGAAAATATATTGAAAACCAAAAAGTAATATAACAAGTTTTGTCACTTTAACAATCAATCACAGTAATTGACAGGAAACTGAAGGGTTATCATGGCACATAAAACAAACTTGACAGTCCCCTACAAGTGACCTTTAGTGGACCTAACAACTTGTCTGCGCCAATTTAAATCTCCTAATAAGTACTTTAGTTAATTAACGAAATTTCGCTACCAAAGTTTCTTTAGACAATGTTGTTAGAAATTTTCGCTTCTATTGCAGGTTTAATATTGAAATGAAAAAATTTAGGAGCGCGGATGCGTTGCCGTTTATTAATGGATAGATACAAAATACAATATTTTTGTTTATGAATATGTTTGATAATAGAATTCGGGATCTTCCATTTAATATAGTGTTATAAACATGAAAACCTAAGCTACAGAGACAATAAGCCAATTTAAAGGAAATCACAGTTCTATGCATTTCATATGACTGAATAACTTGATATGTGTCTAATTCATTTAGGTTGTATATGATAGAATTTTGGGGCTTACAACAGCAACGTATAAATTATGAATGACGTAACTAGGTAACGGAATTCACGGTATAATATTATACAAGATCTGTATCGAATTAGTCAGTCACTATTAGAACTGCGGCCGAATCCATTTTCTATATGAAAATCCTAACTTGGATACTTGGAACTGCGTTTATAATCGTTTTTCTTTTTTATAGAATAGCTAACAACGGAGAAGGTGGGTCTCCAATATGGTAAGAGAATACCGATATCAGGCCTCCGATATCCTGACTCACTCTGTAACAGTACAAGTACGTTTCTCGCTGAGTATTCTGTGGTATCATTTCGGACGAGCCGGCCCAATTAGTGCGTCAGCATATGTAACAGCATGGCTCTCCTGCGGGTGACTACATATTTCTTATATTATTTATGTAAATTTACATTATTATATGCCTTTTTATGGTACCTATAGCAGGCAATGGAGCAGGCGGGTATAGTAAGAGTTCAGCACCGCTCATGAGCAACCGCGCCGAAATGCTCGCTTTGAAGTCGCTTGATTTAAGCGCCGCTTTAACGGTAGAATTTCAAGGTCCTCACTCACTCACTCAGCGAAACACAGTACAAGTATTGTTTCCCAATCTTACATGTTTTTTAAGTTATTTATTGTCGGTTTATTTTATAACTTATCTTATGCATTATTATTCATAGTTTCTAATTAATACAATATGTAATCATCTTATCAGGCTCACATGAATCGTGAATAATCATAACTGAACTCGTTGCCTCTAACAATCCAAGTACATATTGAACTCACATTATTTTAACCAACATAGCACCGTAATGACTTAAATATAAGACACAAAATCCTTTGACAACGACGCTATAATCTGGATGAAGACATCAATTTCTGATTTTACGGATATAGAATTCTATACTCAGCAAAAAGGCTTGATGATAGGATATGTTAATAGGTAAATGGTAAGTCCTGAATGAATTGCTGTTTTGTGATTTTACCTTAGATTTTACCTAAGAGAGCGACGTTATTTCATCAAATGTAAAACAAGCTGCCTCCCATGGACATGATAATATCAAGCCGATAACATTAGATTGATAAATAGATTACAATAGCGATAAAGACTTAACTCTCTAATTAATCTCGAGGTGTTAAGAATCGGATGTATTACACAATTTAAAAGTCTTTGTCACAAACATCTGACCTTATTTAATTCTGGTTTTATGTAAAATGAGAACGCTGAAACGATATCAAAAAGACGCTCATTAAGTTTGTTGAAGCTAGCAGTCCATCGGTTTCTTCTCCATTTTGGCGTAAGAAACAAGATGTCGTCAGAAATTTTAGAAACTAAGATTATCTTTGTACTAGAGATAACTCAAGTTTCATAACAAGAACTATATTAATGTGATAGGTATTGGTAGGATTTTTTTTTATCGTAATTAAACATGCAGTAGATATAAAAAGTAACAAAATATTAATCACTTATATTTTAAAATAACATGGACATATGTCTTAATTATAGTTTAGGTTAGATTAAAGTCAAATGCTACGGAAAAGACATTGATTAGTATGTGAAGTAGAATACTTAGCGACACTATTTTTTAGATTTTTATGATTTTACCCTTTTAATGGCGTTGTAATCTGATGACGATTGTTCTTTTCAATTTAAAAACAGTTATAGTAAATCTCTTTCTATTGCCAGGTCTTATTAGCGGATGTAGGTGTACAATGGGCAACTAGATCGATAGCTCAACTTGAAAAATTCACTTTTAATGGTGATTAATTTGGTTCTTGGTTAACGATGCGTGGGAAGGCGGTTTAATTCATCGCTCATATTAAACTGTGTAAATTAATCTAAAGAAGCGCTATAATTTATAATAAAACTCTACCGAATACAATATATAATACTTATGTTACAATTTCATATTACTTGATTGTGGATCGAATGTAGGAAGGCATTTTAAAAGAAATTAACACTGACAGTGTATTACGACATTAAATTATTAATCAAAGTCCACAACTTACTTTTATGATAACATTTCTATAATAAATCTAAATAAAGGCTTCAACTAACTATGAGTTCACTACCTTATTACAAAACAAGGATACTATTTTTAAAATCCCATCCACACTTTCTATAGGGAACCACATACCAGAAGCTTCTTTAAAATTACACATACATAATGTATGTGTAATTTTAGAAATTATTAAAACAACATGTAAAAAAATCTAGTTATTTTTTTTTTGTTAAAAAGCCAGCGTTGGTTTTCTTTAAAGAGGCTTCACGTACAAAATCAGAGTAATAGGAATGTAAAATTCTTTTACGACACACGAGGTCCAGTCGGTCCTCTTTTGTTGTCAGAAGCATTATCCCGCGAAGTTGCTGATTCAGAGTGTCGCGTGAAAAATATCTCTATATAAATGTCAAACTCAGCATTATTGCGCAAAAGTTTCTTAAGGTTTAAATAAATTTTAAGATTACATACAGTGACAAAAGAGTTTACATTTTTAACTGTTAAACATATACAAACTATTTAGGTGTTAATCTCGCTAACTTCATCGATTTAAAATGTTATTATGTAGAACAAAAATAAATCCTTTAATTCAGATTGTAGGTACATTTTTTATATAAAAACGGTGGTAAACGAGGCACCCTTGCAGAGCCGCGGGTGCGTTGCTAGCCTATAAGTTATAATAAAAAACATAATGGTCAGATTTTACAACTATGTATTTTAGAACCTTAACTTTGAAAAGTACCTAATTAAATTTTACTTTGTATATTTTTAAATCAGTAAACAAAGGGCTGTGAACTTTTTATAGCTTCCGAAATTGTAATGACATAGGGTTGTTCATATCATTAACGCAAAGTACATATCTAATTTGAATTTCGAAGCCTGCTAAGAATTTATATTTTTTAAACATATATTCATGTCACAGAAAGCTGCAGAAAACAACCACGAACTCATTAAATGGAATAAAATTTATCCGTTTCGTTTTTTTTAGAATTGATGAAATGTTTAAAGTTATACTTGACTAACTAAATATCTGAATGCAATAAGTGTTCATTTAAATATAATATACTAATAAAGTATTTTTATAATTCATGCATTGCCAACCCTTGGACCATTGAAGCGACCACCCGTGGAGTTTACGACATGGATCTTATTCTGTTGTCACAACAAATAACTTTTATACTTGGGTTGACAAGTTAGGTGCTGAATGCTGCCACATAAGGTGTTGCTTTGTGATGTCAATTTACATGGGTTAAATTGAAGGTCCGAGGGAATTATTGCGGGAGAAATATATTGAATCGAAAAAATTGTATTTTCCGTGTTGAAGAATGTTTTTCAAATCCCGATAAAATATTTTTTGGTTAGGTAACACTTTCCCAATCTTATGTAAATATGTTTTGAGATGATAAAAACGTTTAATTTGCAATAAAATATAATTAATAGTATTTGATTGCTTTCATGAATACGATCGGTTAAATATTTAACAATCATAACTGCTAAGTATACAAACCAATTATCGTGTCTTTCAATTCCACCATCTTTACATTCACTAGTAAGTAGTGTTGCCCAAATGCAAGACCAAGACCAAGACCACCTAAATTTAGCAAGACCAAGACTGACCGTGTAAGAATTGAGCAAGAACAAGACTAAGACTCGCGCGTCTTGCAGCTATTTTTTTTGGCGGTGATTTTTGGAATTTCTCATAAAATGCTTAGACATACTTTATAAATCTGGTTGGTTTTTACTATGGCTTTGCTAATTCAAGCTCAATTTTCCTATTCTGATAGGTTTTTCTAAGATCTGGAGTAAACTTTAATAAATATCTAATAGTATAATAGGTAATTTTAAGACTTGCAAGACTTGCTGCAAGATCAAGAGCAAGACTGGGAGCGCAATACAAAGACCAAGACCAATACCAGGTGTATTGGCGCAAGACCAACGCTGGCTCAGCCTTGCATTTGGGCAACACTACTAGTAAGCTTTTCTACGAAATCCTCTTACACATCATGTCATTATAACTCAAGCAGCTTACCCATGCGAAGCATTCCCTGAAATTTTCACATTTCTGTGAAATTTTCATTACATCTTGTCCTTTAGAAATACTGCAACGTCTATTCGTTAGTGGAGCAATGGTAAATATGCTTCAGAACTAAATTGAATACATAACTTCTCCTTACGCGTCACAGGTGGGCGGCAGAATCCAAATACCTTTTGAAATAGTGCCCAATGTGCTACACAAATGTGACCATTATTGTATCTATTCGCTGAGACGGTTGTGGCTTATCAGTAATTCACATAAGTCGCTTCGGTTTTACTGTACAGTTCCTTGTGATTTTAGTAGCCGGAAAGAGTCATTGTTCATTATGATTAAAGATGTTAGGAGTGCCCGATAAGAAGTAATTACTATTCATTATAGTTTTTGCCGCCCATACTTTTTCTGAATTGATTATTATCAAAACTGTATTTAACTCATGGAAATAGGAAAAATTAGATTATTCAAATGTCATCAAAAATCGTCGTTTAATCCGTTTCAACGTTAAGAGAATGTTTTTTTATACACCTAAACGTATATAATTGCACAATCGTAAAAATTTACCCACTAGATTTAGGTATAGGGGACAAAGCAGGTGCTTTGTGTCCCCTATATGGTAAGAGAACAACGCCTTCCAAGGACAACCGCTCCACAGTCAGCGCATTGGTTTTGTTGTTGGATCTTTACGCCGCATAAGCGGCATTTTTAAGCACCTCCGATATCCTCAGCTAATTAAATAATTAATAAAATTAATAACTTCATCTTTGGTATTTAACATTGTAAGTATAATCTATATATATAGTATATAATATGTATAGTACCTATAATTTTTATACTCAAAATCTTAGGATTAAACGTGATCAAAAAGCAAAAAGACCACATAGTTTTGTATTGGTCCAAGGCTATTTGCATTTAAATTATCCTCTATTATTGTTAACACGATGCGTATCTTGTTCATTCATGAAGTTGTGTGTAAAATGTCATGTTTATGCGCCTGTTATCGGACAGAATCCAATGTATTCTAACGTATTAAGATCGTCGAGATACCTTACTATAAGAAAAAGTATCAGTAAATATGCTGAGCGGAAACCATATCTTGTTTGAGAATCAAAGGGAGAAGGGTTCATTCAAAAACGGAATGTTGTGCAAACTGCTACGAAGTGAATTCATTTCAAAAATGTCACGTTGCATTTGACGTCGTACGTTTCCTACGCTTAACAAGATGTCTAGACTCTAGACGAAATAAATTCTGACAATTTAAACAATCGTATTTATGAGGCATGTAAAAACTTTATATTTATATAAAAGTGATTTATTTTTATTTTTTTACAGTATAACGGACAACGGAGCATGGGTTTCCAATATGGTAAGAGTATGTCCAGTATGGTAATATCCGCGCATTGGTTGTGTTGCCAACGTCAACAAATTATTTTATAAAGCAATAAGATCTAAAAAATCGTTTGTTATTTGAAAAATAAAAAGTTATCGCTTCAAGATATCTAAAGTTGTTCAATTTTATCAAATTTTACTGCGTTGTAAGATAGCTTGATGCATCTTCAATGTACTTATTGATATCGCTTATCAATATGTAAGAACCAAATCAGACTAAATTCGAAAGCAGCAATGCCTTACAAGGTTTTTTTTATATAAAGGGAAAAAGGGATAGGCGGGTCTCCTTGATGGAAAGATATCATTTCTGAAAATGAAAAGACGCAATGGAAATTTAAGGCGTTTTTTTAAGTCGTTTAAATAGTGAATCTATATATACAGTACAAGTACTGTTTCACACTCGTAATTATCTAAACGCGTAGATACTACAATCACTCCGAAAGAGCCGGCTATGTAAGTATGTCAGCAAAAGTTTCATCATGGCTTCTTGCGGGTAAGACAGATATTCTCCCGGGCGCCGCGCTGTCAAGCCCTTCTGAAGAATGATTAAACTTACAAATTCTATTAATACCGGGAATTGAATCCAGTACCCATGACTCCGTGGTAGGTTACCAGACCACTCGGTCAAATATTTCTTAAATATATTTATAAAAGCATCTTGAACTATTTTATTAAGCTATTCATTAATTACCTATCTATATCCATTCTCATTCTATTTACTCAGCATGAAACGTTACGTGCAGTGTTTAGCAGAGTGAGTGAGGAGGCCCTTAAAAGTGCCGCTTAAGCGGTGTAAAAAGCCGACAACACAACCAATGCGCGGACTATGACGTGGTTGTTCATGTGCGGAGGTGTTCTTTTACCACACAGGAGATCCACCTGCTCCGTTGTCTATAGAATAAAAAAAACCTGAAATAGTTCATGTTATGTATTTACTCTATTATACGATCAATTTCATGAGTTATTTAAAACTTTTCATATTAAAATACCGTCAGTTATTTGGGTTTTAAATTTTATATTGAAGAGATAAAATATTATTATCGCGCGGAATGTCATTGGACATTATGAGACTATCAAAATGAATTCCCTGCACATACGTTAGCTTTATGATGGAACCATCGCATTGTTTATGTGGGTAATGTTTTTCTCTGAAGTGCATACATATAATTATAATAATTCTTGTATATAACGTTAAATAAAAGACTTAATAACGTTACTGAAAAAAAACTTAAATGTCCTTTCTTATAACATAACTACACATAATAATATTTAAAATAATTTTATCATTAAATGACAATGTTAATATTGCAATAGGACTGACAGATGGTTACCGCTAACATATTATAAATGATTAAAATTAAAAACAAACTACTACATACAACTTTTTATGGTATAGCTAACAACGGAGAAGGTGGGTCTCCTAAATAGTAAAATAAAGCCTCCACCCATGGACAACTGCGCCACACTCTACGCTTCGGTTGTACTGCCGGCTTTTTACGCCACTTACACAGAATTCTCAACGTGAAACGGTACTTATACTGTGTATCGCGGAGTGAGTGGGCATATCGGAAGCCCTTAAAATGCCACTTAAGTAGCGTAAATCACAGGCGACACAACCAATGCGCGGATGTGGCGCGGTTGTCCATAGGCGGCGGTGTTTTCTTAACATATAGAAAACTGCTGCGTTGTCCGCTATACTTTTTTTAAGGGCTTCCGATATTCTCACTCATTCATCATAACACAGTAGAAGCGTCATTTCAAGTAGGTACAAATACCATTTTACACGGAGTACCTATTCTTTGAGCCCGCGGTATCACTTCGGACGAGCCGGCCCAATATTTGAAACATAGCTAGGGTTTACTTGGTTTTAAAACGAATTCAAAGTTACTGTTAATCAGAACATTAAAAATGTAAACTATTATAATAATAGTCGTTTTATAATACAATAATTTTCAATAAATATTTTATAGTGTTTTGACAAATAAGGGAAGTAACTATATTTATAAGTATCATCATCATCATCATCATCAGCCCATTCAAGTCCACTGCTGGACATAGGCCTCCCCCAAAGACGCCCACCCGC
>DWCF01005733.1:0-13627 GCA_018230265.1 Delias oraia
TTTGTTTATGGTTGTGGTAGATATAAGGCGAACAATAAAGGTTCTTTTTAGTCATTACACGCAACAATGGATGCAATAAATGACCGTAGTTAAAGTGCATGCGCGGTTTGAATTACCAACAGACGATCTGCGAAGCACTGATAGTACAAATGACTGGATAATAAAAGCGGAATACATTACTTTGTACATAACTAAGAACATAAAATGTAGATAAAAAATGAGAAAACAGAGTAAGAAGAAGGGATATAACAGGGCGACCTTTTTTATAGTTGAACATTAACTTAAGATATAGAAGTTTAGTTTGAAAAGTCTATCCAATCAGTTAATTTTTCAACTTTTTAACTCTATCAAAGTTATCAAGAATTATGATAGCATATCAATACTCCAGATAAGATGATTCATGATTGTATGATAGTTTTTTTCTATATAGTATAGCGGACAATGGATTAAGTGGATTTCCTATATGGTTAGAGAACACCGCCGCCCATGCACAACCCGCGCGATAGTCTTGCATTAGTTGTGTTGCCGGCTTTTTACGCCACTTACGCGTAAGTAACTCCAGAGCCGCATGTTATCATATTCATAATTAAGTACGGCTCTGGCACAGATATCCATGAAGGCGAAATATGTTTATTTAAAAATTCGGTATGAAAAATATTAAATATCATTTTTATAAATTAAATTTTATTTACGAAACGGGAACAGGTATACGGTTTTTAAGGAGATGATAGCACATTGTTCCCATTAATAAACAATAATTTTTATTTAGTTTAATAAAAGCTTACTAAAATGACAGATTTGGCTTCTTTACTTGTTGTAATATTCGCATTTGGCTCTTTGGCTAATAATTTTGCCGCCCACTGGCCTATGCATAATAAGACATAAAAAGACATCATTTAATTGAAGATTAGGCGGCAATAGAACGCCAATCCTTTAGCGGTAGCATAATGATATGCACGAAGACGTAATCAATACCGGTAGTAGTATATCATAGTAATTCATAACAGCAAAAGCGGCAGCAAACAAATCTCACAACGCCCAATAAATCGTATCCCGTGAACACGGCCTATTCATCTCTATCGACAAATTCTCGAACGATAAACATAGTATCAGTTACGACAAATTGAAGGGAAAGTGGTTCGTCTGGTCTGAAAGTTCGGTTTTATTAATAGATTAAATTTACATAATCTCCATTTTAACTTTGATGCTATATTGCACAGAGTTACACAATATGTAAATGTAAAAAATACTTGCTAGACACAGAAAATAGAAATAATATAAAGAAACGATTGCTCCACATGTGTTAGTACAATACATTCTCCAGATTTAATTTAACAGAGAAAAGCAATGGTGTATGTCGAAATTTTCTGCTGGAAATATTAGCAAAGCAGATTCAATATAAAATGAGAGAAATTTCACTAAAAACATAAAATTAGTAAGAATTATTTGTCACAGTAAGTGCTTCTCAACTCTTTTATCTTATGCTTTGCTATAAATGGCACAGTAAATCGGTTACATAACCTCGCATGTATTATAATATTTATTTAAGTTGTTAGTCTGATTGTGGAACTGTAGAAGATTATTGCTGGATCTACTGAACCGATCTTGATACTTTCACTAGTGGAAAGGTACGTTATTTGTTAGTGACATAGGGTGCATATTAACGCGATAAATGAAAAAGTGGCAGTCAGATTTGCATTGGGTCAGACAAAAAACTATGAAAAGAAAATGTTTCTTACGGTGGCTGCCTTTACAATGAGAGATACTGTTATGATTACAAATAAAAGCTGTAGAGCTTGATAATGGCTATATAAAGTCCGGGTAGTGTTGCGCAAATCCAGACACAAGACGCAAGAGTCTTACAGTTTCACGGAGTACGTAGGTATAACAGTTCAGGGTACCTATAGGGTACGCTTAGGAGGGACTCTATGAGACGCAAAAAACTATATTAAAGAATATGAAAAACTGGACCTAGGGTAAAAACTTCGCCCGATTTATAAATACACAATGTTAGAATTTAAGTTGCGTTAGCGATTTAGTTTAATAGGTGGCACGCAGGCCTCGGTGCCACGTAAACCAGAATAGGCGCACGGGTTTTGTCCGTGTGAGCAAAAATCTGCCTTGGCGACTTTTGGAAGAGCCTTAAAATTAATATTGATAAGCAATTCCTATTGAATATTTTCTTTAGTGATTGTGGTTTCAGTCAACTTTTTGTTTCTCTTATATTAAATTTCATATAAATTGAAGGATCAATCTCTTTCTAGACAGATACATATTTTTAAATGACGAAACAACGTTTGCCGGTCAGCTAATATAATATAAAAATCTTTAGCTTGCGCATCGTGACGGCCCCTCACGTACGATACTTTGATAAATCTCAAAGTAATGAGCCTCAACATAATTACACCCTCACACGGCACCGATCTTTACGGCGTCATTATCTGCGCTCGCGCAGTACATACGATTTATCGTTTTCGTCTTTCCGGGTTTTTCGATTGCCAATTTCCTAATACCTTGACATTTACTTATTTATAATCTCATCTCTTTTCTAAGTAGCGTCAGGAAACACTATTTATTTGTTTCAATTCACACAGCTAGACTGAAAAATTCTAAAATTTTATACTTAATGTGAAATTTTGTAAATATATATGTATGCTTATTTGTACAATAGGTGAGTAGGTACATAGTTATTCGGATGAAATCACAATTGAGCAACATTAATAACAGTTAAGTAAACATTGACTCCGCAAAAGGTGTTGTATCAGTTGAGATGTCACCCGACGATTCAATGCGCGGAAGTCGTGTCGTACGAAAAAGGGATCATTACATGCATTAACATAAAATAATGGCCCAATATCGGTAATTTTTCTACAAAAGCACAGTGAGGAAAATTGTTTACTTTTATTTGTTTAAGCCTCATTTCTCTCAAGTTAAGCAAAACGTGTCGACATTGACAAACAAGAAGATTACACTGCGGGAAACGATAATTGTTCGATTATCGAAACTCGATACCCAATTGAGTTGACCTCCATAGTATAATGGTTAAATTAACAATTATATTTTACACCTCGAATTGGCAACCTCAATATTTTCACTCGGCTCCTGTTACCACCGTTGGAAGTTGACATAGAATTTAATCGTTACTAAAGTTGGTCATATTCAAAATATTTATATATTTGTATAAATACAAACATATAATTAAAATTTAGAATTGGATACTTCTACCTTATCTTACCAAACATGGAAATATTACTTAAGCCATGTATTTAAGGACAGGTATCAGAGCCTTCGGCAGAATAAACATAAGAACAGTAGGGCCTCTCGGGCGTTAGAAGTAGTTATAAATAAGGAATATCTATACACAATAAATTCAATGAAATCGACAGAGGGTGTTACAAGTGGACACGGCCACAAATAAATATTCACCATTGATACGCATTTCACCATAAATACAGGATAATGGATACCTTTATAAATAAGTTGCCACGAATTGCATAGAAGGTATTGTCACTGGATATGCACACAACTATGTACGTAGCCTTAGGTATTAATCTATAAAAAAATTATTCTGTTACAAATACAGTGTTTTCCCAAACTTCAAGCGTACCTACTACAAAACACATGAGTACTACGAATAATTTTTTTTAAACAATGAAAATTGAGAAGCAACCGTTCCCATGGACATCCCTAGCTCCTGTACGGCAGCAGGTGCGTTGCCGGTTTTTTAGCGATTGGTAACAGTACCGTAAGGAGCCCTTTACGGTCTTTTTTGAAGTTTCTCAAAGCAATCTAAGTCAGCTTTGATACAATAATTATAATTACATTAGTCTTTCGTGTCCTTGGTACCTATGTGAATATATGATATTCTAGCAGTTATGTATATATGTAGTACGACATACATAATCCATCTTCACTTCTCCGTTTGTTTGCGAAATTTGATAATTAATTAAAAATAATTTGACGTCGGGGTAAGTCAGCGTAACAACTAGAGGAATTACGGCGAAAGCGATTTATTAATTGGAATTTATATGAATTCGGTAACAGTGAATGTTTAGACATCTTTACGATTGCATATTTGGCAATAATAATTCGCAAATGAAAGGTTATTTATCAGATAAATGCGATTACTTTCGAAATATCAATTTTACTTCTGTCAAACATGAAATCGAAGTTTTAACAGATTTAATCTACCATTTATAATCATAATGGTTGTAAATTTATTTAAGTGTTATTCATTTTTATAAAATCACATTAGTCTATAAACTTTCTTCTATTTTTCTTTTAATTTGTGTACAAAAACTTAACTTTCAACATGTACATTTATGTAAGGTCAAATTTTCAAGGCGTAATATTAATTTAAAAAAAAACAATCAAACCACCCTCGTATCAAGACATTTATTGATCGATCGTTACATCGATTTTCGACGATTATCGATTATTAAAGAATCATCTAGACGCTACAATGAAATCATCATTTGATAAGTCAACGGCCTCAGATATAAGAACAATGGCCTGATAAAGAAAGCGTTTTATCTGTTGACAAAAAATGAAACAAAGCCAGTGAAAGCAAAGCGCAGGGTTTTTTTGACGCCACATGTCAAGACACAATGAATACAGTGAGATTGATGGTTCGGAACTTTATTGTATGGGCTAATTTATTTAAGACTTCATTCATTTTCACCGAAAGCATTAGGAAATTTAAACTTGTCTCACTTATATGTCATTCCAAATTAAAATTTTCCGTTTATTATATAATAACTGCAATTAATTTTTGAAGTTTTTAATCAAATTCTAATTAATGTGAACTTAGAGTTAAAGCCAAAATGTTATTTCGTAACTTCCGGCAATTAATTATAGTTTTTGCAGATAACAATTTGTTATTTATAGATGTAAAATCCGGTGGAATAATAAGGCCAATAAACCTATTTATTTTATTTTTGCTAATCACAATTATTTTGTAAAATCAAAGTATGATGTCAAACCCGCAAGCTTTTCATACTAATATATGTATACTTTAAAAAGAAAAATATTGTTTTTATATGATGAACGTCCGTTTCGTTACAGGTATAAATTCAAAAACTACCTTACCAATTTAGAACGTTTTTCATTTAGGTACGGCTAGTTTACTTATTTTATGACTAAAGTATTAAGTTATCTTTCTATCTATCTAAGTATCTGGATATTTTACTTTTCACCAATGTTTATGAGACTTATGAACCAAAATTACGCTATACAAAGCATAAAAAAGCAACTTTTTATACTTTTAAATGAAGGTACGTATGCACGAAAAATTTATATGTCCATACTAATTCTTTACTGTTTTTGCCCCGATACTTACGTAGCTAATAAAAAATATCTCATTCTCGCGTGATTAAGTATCACGGATGGTGTGGCGGTAAGAATTTTACGATGTTGACACAAACATATTGGCTCGTCCATAGTCAACACAATTATTACGAGAATTGATATTGCTTGGGCATCACTAATTGGACAACGAGGCGCCTATTCATCTTAGGACCTATCTGCGATCCATTCTTGAGTATTCTTCAGTGACTGACAGTATTAAAAGTAAAGGAATATTTTTATACATGAAATTATAACCTCCCGAAGTGGGTTCCACGGTCTACGTTAGGAGTTCAGAGGGTCTGCAGCATCTCATAATATTTTCCTTATTAAACATCTCTTCACTTATTTAGTTTTGTTTTCCCTAATATTCGTTAGTGTAAATTAGGAAACAAATTACTTTTTACTACATATTTAACTAGTTTTTTTTAAAAACATTTTTTAAAAGGGGTCTGAAGAAGTTTTTGAAATCTTGTTATGTTTCGTGATTGCAAAGAGTTTAAGAAGCCCTGATATATAGGTGTTTAGGTAATACCAACACTACTATTACTAACAAATGCTTTACATACCTAAAGGTATGTACATACCCTTAAAATTAGTTTTAATATTGAATAAAAAACACTAAGCCGTATAAGATATACACCATTTGCAACGGCGATTTGATGTTCCAAAGAAGATCCCGGCGTGTGCTACATATAGAGACTGCAAGATTTCTCGATAGCAGTCCTAAGTGAATAGTTGTTAAGATAAAGTAGGTACCGCGTCTCGAGCGATTTAACGAGTGCAATCCGATACGTGCCTGCAATACTGAGGGCAAACATATCGCCGCGATGCACTTTCTAATGCATTTTACTACCATCGTGGAGTGCTTGTTGTGTTTAACCACCTCGGGAAAGACTTCACTTTCAGCATTTAGTTTAAATTTCTTTTACCGGTGCACATCTGAAATTTATCAATAGATTTTTATATATTTATTTTTTATAAAGTGTAGCAGGCAATAGAGCGAGAGGGTTATAAATCATCACTGCCACAATCCGCTCTGCAGGATTTTGGCAGTGATGATTTATAGTGAGCCCGTATCATTCCGCATTAGCAAGCCCAATTGGTTCATCAGCATGACTCTCCCACTGGAAACAGTGTTACGACACTCGCCCCAATTTCAAGCACTTTCAAAGAACGATTAAATTATACATTTTACTTCAGATAAGGGTTCCACCAACCAGGTACCCCTGACTTCTGACACTGTATGTTGCCTATATGACTCTTGTTAAGTATATTACATTTCACTTTTTTATAATGTTTCCATCAATCTTTACTTGTAATTTAAATTTTTGTTAACTATAAATTTCTGAACGCATAAAATATGGTTACAATAGTTTCATTTCTCACAGAGCCATTTCCCATTTGTAATAATAACAAATTAAACTAAGCATTTGTATAGTAAATTACAACTAAGTTCATGTTTAACATAAAACAAATCGCTGTCCGCTGAATTAATTGCGTGATTTATTGTTTAACGAATGATACGGGAACGAAACCTCCTTATATAACATTAGCCGTCACACAAGCCAGTGGCCCACGCTCAGTACTCAATCATGAACTTAGCTAAGTTTTATTGTACACCTTTATGATTATTGTTACATGTACTTTAAATGTTATTAGGAGAAAGTTTTAGAACAGTATTTAAGCTTCAAATTGTTATTGTAGGCACTAAACGATTTTACTGCCGACGTGGGATTACAAAAGGATTTTGTACATGTACATTTTTATGTTAAAACGTATTTAATCTTAATATATATGGAATATTTATGTTACAGTAAGCTTTATTAGTCAAATTAGATAATATTACTGACGGTACATCTGGCTATTAGAGCTTTAAAATGATTGGGTATTTAAATAAATCACATTTAAAGAAACCAGTCATTGAACTTACGCATAGCTGTACACCGCCCTACAGAATTTAACAGCAAAATAAGGGATATAAATATGGGTGAAAAACGGATAAACATGTACTTTTTTTATTCGATAGCGGACAACGGAGTGGGTCTCCTATATGTTAAGAAAACACCGACGCCGATGGACTCCCGCGCCACAGTCCGCGTATTAGTTGTGTTGTCGGCTTTTTACGCCTCGGATATCTTCACTCACTGCGAATCACAGTACAAGTACCGTTTTACGCTGAGTATTCTGTGAGCCCGTGGTATAACTTCGGACGAACAGGCCCAATTAGTGCGTCACTAAGGCTCTCCCATGAGCGAAAACCTACCATGATGGTTTACTTACATACGATAAATACTTAATAAAAAAGATACAAACAAGAAAAGAAGAGTGTTTATCACATTAACTTTTTACATAATAAATTGGTGGTTTGTTTCTTTTGTGTACCTTTCAAGCTTTATTTGTATTTCCATTTTCACTTCACAGTATTTCACTAGGAAATGGACCAATTTCCAAAAAATAGCTTTTAATTCTAACTCTGGTTTCTCGCCTTGTTTTACAGGTCGAGATTTAAAAATCGCCGCCGTACACGTCATTAAATAAAACCTTCGAGCCGTTTCTGCAGCGCTGGTGCCACCATAGTTCTCGTACCTACTCGTAAATAGCGCAATCCGTCAAGATTTCCATTCTGTATGAGAAAAACAACCGAATCACGGTCTATGAAACACAAACACATGAGTAAATAGAACAGAAGATATTTGAGATAAAAGTAACCATTACGCCAAAACGCCAATTCCATATGTTAAGGCCTAATATTTGAACTAGGATTCACATCACGATTCGAGTATATCGATAAAGCGTTGAAACGATACAAGCTCATTTGTCGGGTTAATATGTTAATGTGAGCGTCCAGTCACGAAGCCGACTTCGAATACTGGTTCTCTTACTAATTTTGTTTACAGCTTTGACACATTTGTAAAACACACTTTCCATCGAGGCAGGTCGAAATGGATTGCAATCAATAAAACTGTCGGTTTCGCAAAATATATTATTTACAACTTAATATATACGCAAGTTCGCCTTTACAAATGGACCGATACCACCGGTGTGGAAGTGAATTTGAATTTGTGTGGCGTTCGGATTGTGTTGATTTCAAGCAACTGGATATTTTAAGCGAATAATAAATTACACACACGCATAGCGGTGAAGTGAAACATTCGGTATCGATATTTTATTATTATTACGCTTTCGTCAATAAAAACGTTATTTTTATAATAATTATTACAATATATTATCGTTACATTTCCTTCGTCCAACTCGTAAACAGAACACAATTCTGATTAATATATTTTGGCATAACGCTGAAACTTTGTTCAGAAGTAATTGTTAACAACTGATACTAAGCCATCTCAATGTTACACGCGTCACAAAATTGTTTATCCATTTACGTCTTACTTAGTTACGCATTGTCGTCTAATTTAAACAATTATACCTAAATAGAAGTAAAAAAAAACTGAAATCGTGATACCACAATAACCGTGGGAGAGCCATGCCGAAGCATATGTTGACGCATTAATTGGGCCTGTCCGTCCAAAGTGATACCATGGGCTTACAGAATACTTAGCGTCAAATAGCGGTTGTACTTAAAACGGTGCTGCTACTGTGTTTCGGTGAGTAAGGATATCGGAGGCCCTTAAAAATGCTGCTTAAGCGGCTTAAAAAGCCAGCAGCACAATCAAAATGCTTGGACTATGGCACGGTTGTCTATAGGCGGTGGTATTTTTTTATCACATAGGAGACCCATCTGAAAAAAATAACGATACCACGGGCTCACAGAATATCATCGGAGACTCGTTTAATTACACCGCTTAAGCGGCATAATTAAATATCAAATATTATACCGGCAATATCAACAAATTATGTATTGCGCTGCGGCTGTCCATGACCATGATCTGATGCTCAAATGTCTGTCCAAATCCATAACATGTCCCGTTATTCGTTATATAATAAAAAGCAATCATAATATTTTTTATTGTTTATAGGGCAACAGAGCAGATGGGTATTAGGGTAGATGGAGACGCACTGATTGGGTCGGCTCGTCTGAAGTGATACCATGGGCTCACAGATTACTCAGCGTGAAACGGTACTTATCCTGTGTTTCGCAGAGTGAGTGACGATATAAATGACCCTTAAAATGCCGATTAAGCAGCGAAAAAATCCGGCAACACAACCGTCGCGGACTGTGACGCAGTTATTCATAGGCAGCGATGTTCTCTTACCTTATAGGAGACCCCCCTGCTCCGTTATACGTTATAGAATTTAAAAAAATCGTGCCTAGCTGACTGTATTCTCGACGTTCAGAACAATATGGTTGAGCAATGAAAACGATCGTTTAATACAACGGTAGCAATTTTCGTTACATTGCGATATGATCGAAGCGGCCTTATAAGGGTGTCGGCTAACCGTAACAGCTCAACAATGAGACACCGATCACCGATTTCACTTTTATCGACGGAATCGATACCCAGTGATAACGGTGATTCACTATAATGGCTTAATCAGGTTTAGAATAGAAAGTGGTCTATACACCAAAACTTTTATGCAATGAATTAAAATCGATCAGATTATGTAATGTGATTAAATGTCGGGCTGTGATGATTCATGGTAAGATGTATAGGTACTTTATAAAAATTTTACCGGCTTAGAAATGGAGGCAATTTTTAATACAGTCCAAATTTGGTAACGCGATTCATAAATATTGAATTGACTGTATTTATTGTCACTTATTTGATATAGTACTTGAGGACAAATTTTCATTTTATTATATTTGTGCGTGTATGGAGAGCGCTAAAAACCAGCGATGCATAACTTGCGGTGAGACAAAAACCATTACCCTCTTTAACATACCTTTTTTATTTTTGTATTTTCTTATTCTAATTGTATATTTTATTGTGTAAGTAAGTTTTAAATAAATTTTCAACATTATTGTCCGGTATAATATAAAATAAAAAATTATTATAGCGGTGATAAAATTATTATATCGGACAGTAATATGTTATTAAATATAAATATATTTAAACATTTTTAAAAACATATTAAGATAATATCAATCAAAATGTAGTACTGCCTTACCAGGTGACTTTTTAAAATAAAGTTGTTAAATTGTTAATAATAACTACCGGGTTCTGATTGAGATTATCAATTCTATTATATAGCAATATAAACATTGACAAGCCTGCTGTACCATAGCGTGAAATTTTATTTAAAAGAGCTATAACTTTTTATCGTCAATACGTATTTACGCTTAGCCTTGTATTCCTATGCAAAAATTATAAATTACAGAACTGACTTATAAATACATCCCTATCTATTATACATTGAAGTAATTTTTTTTAATTTCATATATTTCGGTACACTTATGGTCGAAATTGCCGTAATACGACAAATTTTCAAATATGAACTTTAAGCATTAGTAAATTCAATATATGTAATACTGATGCAATTTGAAGCATAAATGGATCTTTTCGCACTTATAAGAAAGTATTAATATAATGTTAATCGCGCCTTTAACACAATAGTCGTTCAAATTATTATTTATTATATAAATAATACACAAAAATGTAGTGACATTTTCATTTCGAGCAAAGAAAATTAATAAACAGACCATATTATCACAGTGATAATGGTACGGGTATCGGATAATGGTTGTCGAGTAAACGCGAGTAACTTATGCTAGAACCAGTGCACTGCGTGGGCGGACGATACCGCTAATGAATGCATTTAAACTCATTTGTACGGTGAAACTAGGCTCTTATAAACAGTATAAATAAATTACAATTAATACATTATAATCATTGGAAAACTAAAGCAACGTATGGAGATTGTGATTTGAGACTCAAATTAACTGATTTTAACATTTAAATATGTATTTAAATTTTTTTTAATGTTTTAAAATAATTTTAAATAAATATATAATAAAAAATAATAATAATTAATAATAAATCTTTTTCTAAAAAATATGTTTTCGATTAAACAATCGAATTTGTTCTGAAGCTGCGATGTCACCGAAATACAGACACGCCTAGACGGTAGTAAAAAAATATTATTATGTGGCGTATCTTTTATTTTTTGGACACCCTTAGCAGAGCTGCGAGTGCGTTACTTGCCTATTCTAAACTATATTGAATTTGTATTTTTCAACTGTAGCCTGTAGGTATTAATTTTTTAATTTTTTGTAGAAACTAATTTTCCATACACATCCAATCTAGATCATAAACTATTCATCTCGGCTATCACGCGAGTAATACTAAAATTATACAAAAAAATGGAATAACTTTATTTTTTCGTTTTATCTTATTCTATAGCGGACAACGGAGCAGGTTATATCTGTACGGAAAGGGAACAGCGCCGCCCATGAACAACCATGCCACAGGCCGAACATTGGTTGTGTTGCCGGCTTTCTACGCCCCTAAAGCGCCACATTTAAGGGCCTCCGATATCCTCACTCACTATGCGAAACACAGTACAAGTACCGCTTCAAGCTGAGTATTATGTGAGCCCGTGGTATCACTTCGGACGAGCCGGCCCAATCAGTGCGTCAGCATATGCTGCAGTATGGCTTTCCTACGTCAAGCACTTCCAGAGTCCGAATAAATTATAATTGTCCGGACCCGTATTCGAACCCGATACCTCTCGCTTCAAGGTGAACTTAATTGAATCCTTTTGATAAACAACGTCAAGATATCAAACTCAATTAATTATTTGCGACAGTGTGACGAGTTTAAGAATGGCGGTAAATAAATTCAAATTCGGAATAAACTTTCGCCAGCCGTGACAGCGCTATGGCTGCGATAATATATCTCGAAACCTGACTCACTTGTATAATAGTCTTGTTAAGAGCAAAAGATGGTCGGCGAGGTCAGATGTCAAAGTATAAATTTAAATCATAGCGTTAATTACCAGAGGGCGAACCTCTGAGCGAACAGGGTTAACCACTTAGAAAGACATCCTTTGACTCACGGTAGCATAAACTCTATGCTGGTGATAAAATAATAATTACAACCACTTTCGCTGTGTACTTTATGAGTGAGGTCCTAAGTCCAAGATTAACATGGCAAAACTGTACAAATATTTAACAAGTCTTAGTCATCCTATTACCTTATTAATATATATGAAGCCGTCACCGGAGCAGGCGTGATCTGTGATGGTAAGATATGGACAACCGGACACAGCTTAAGTAACCGATGTAGCCTCCGGTAACCTCACTCACTCTTTGAAAAATTGTAAAAATATTGTCTCATGCTGAAATTCTGTGACCACGAAGGTCGAACAGATATTTCAGCGTGATTCTCTCACGGAGGAGATGTATTTATTTTTATTTCTATTTATTGTTTTAATTACGGTAATCTGACTCACTTATTGAAATAAAATACAAGTACTATTTCATAATAGTATATTTTTGTCCCTTTTGATTCTTACTTTGTCTAGTTATTTTTTATTATTCAAACAAAAATATCTAAGAAAATATTGATATGTCATTAGTGTCTACGTCTGGGTTCAACTTTTCTTTCGGCGTTTCGCAATTGATGGCTGTGATAGTAAAATGTAGTCTAAATAAATATATTATGTCGTAGATATCATTCAATTATGGGCTAAAGAATTTGTAAACATAACGCCATCGATTTTTTTACAAAGCCTCAAATTTCGAAAAAAACCGGCGGAAGTAAAGTTGTACGCCTAATAATGGACACTATACATAATTATCGTTTTTTATTAATCCCTCTTCCGCTTCGCTTTTAACATCCGTTACCCATTTTCGAAAATATATTAATAGCATTTGACCTTAAATACGGGATCAAAGGAAGCCTTTCAAAATTGAAGCACGCGTCTCCGATAACACTGATTTATGTTTCGACCTTTTAAACGTTTGATAAATTCGCTAAAAGCAACATGCAGGTATCTCTCAAACCCGAATTTAGCAGAATTCATTCCGTTTTCGACACGAATCCACTTGTTTACATTGAAATTTCAAATCAAATTAATATTTAAATATACCATTTACAAATCTCTCTATTTAAACTCATATATACTGAAAAAACGTCACCATATTTAAAAATTAATTATATATTGGTACGATACGGTACGGTATTGGTACGATGGGCCTAATGGAGAAGCTCAGAGTCACTCAGCGAGCTATGGAGAGGGCAATGCTCGGAGTCTAGCTGCGAGATAAAATCAGAAATGAGGTTATCCGCAGCCGAACCAAAGTTACCGACATTACCCGCCGTATTAGTAAGTTGAAGTGGCAATGGGCTGGCCACATCGCTCGACGAACCGACAACCGATG
>DWCF01005734.1:0-13627 GCA_018230265.1 Delias oraia
TTATATAAGTATAAAACTAGTATTATTTCTTCTAAAAGCCATATTTTTTGTAAGTTTAAATAAAATTATGACTTAAAGTAGTTTATTCGTAACATTTTCAATTGTAACATATCGTTTTAACCTGCTCCGTTGTCCGCTATACTATAGAAAAAATTTAAATATATTTACATAGATTAAGCAATATTATTAATACTTAATTTTTCTGAAGTTCTATGTACGAAGGAATAAACCGGATATAATTGTGTAAATACATATTCAGCCGCGTTTAGAAGTGTCCGAGTTATCATATAAAGTAAAGTAAAAATAGTAGTGTAACTTTAATAGACTTAAAAATGTATAAAAACAAATTTCTTGATTATGTTATTACCTTCTGATTTCTTGTATCATTTCGAAAAACTGTGCCTTGCTTTTTCTTCGCCTACGTTGTTCGTGTTCCTTCTGAAACAAACGTACTTCCTATTGCAATTGAAAAATATATTATTATATTATACGTAAACGGGAGATATGGGAACTTTGTCTGAGGGAGTTCCCTCGGGATTCGTATTCCGTCCTCTTAAGAAGCCCTACTCAACAGCGATTTTGATTTCACATCCATACTCTTTTATTTCTAAGAAAAGTACAAAGTACACAGATTACCCTTTTAACGCTTTTTTGAAAGAGCGATGTAAAATGTCCTTGCCGGATGGTGTTTACGAGTTCTCTGGCGGCGTGATGAGGAGATACCAATTCGACACAGTTTATGAATCTGTACAGTTTCTGAAACAACACGTAATATCACAGCGTAATTAGGTATTTATTCTGCGTTTCATAAAACTGTTATAGAACTAAGGGACACCCAAGGAATCTTCAGCGTAATTTAAACTATTAAGTATATAGATAAATATAAATAATCAATTATATATATAGAATAATTAAAGAACACTAAATCATTAAATTATTCACCTATAAGCTATTTATGTGAAAAAAAGAATGCCATATTCAACAGAAGAAAGGCTGACATATAATGTCCAATATAAAAAGAAAATTTGTAGGGAAACAACATAATTCTAGTAATCTAAATAATCTCTAAACCTTCATATTAATTATTATCTATTAATAAAATTGTAAATGAACCATACGTTCCAATATCATACTAACCTGGCTGAAAAACATTATGTTCCTGCTCCTCCAAACCGTCCCCTTAGGCTTGTGACGTAATATTGGCAAAGTGTATTTATAAAAGAGGTGCTCTAATATCAATATTAAACAACCGACGATCATGCCCACTCCCAAGAGAATAAACACACCAGCCACAGCTGCCACGCCTGTAATAAATAAATTATAACTTTTTCTTTAAGTTTAAAGATTATTGCGGACGATTCTATACTTACATCTTTGCTTCGAAATCAGTGTATAACTTCTCAAAGAATATATTTCTATAAAACTCAATGAATGCTTACTGTTTAAAACAATTGTATCACCTTTTACTACATGATTATAGCCCGCAAACTGAGTCGCACCAAAAAATACTGAGAAAATTTACTAACATGTGTCATTGCTCGTTAAATTTAGAAAACATTATTACAGTAATTACTAATAGAAGTTCGTCATCTAGAATTCAAGATGCCTACATAGTAGACAAGGATAAATTATCAGTTATTGTATGATATATTGACCAGATTCTATTCCCTGGAAGAAATTCTATTTCCTTGCGAAGAAACAAAAATAATCTATATGCCACTATGTTGTACGTATCATATGATTGAGTGGTTGCCAAATTGAGTGGTTATATCGCAGTAGCTTAACAGAATTGATTACACCATCGCGTCGGTCAACGACAGCAAGTGTAATAGGTTCTCTGTTCATTAACTGGCCTTGTTAATAGTATAGCTAGATTTAAAATTTAAACCCTCGGTTTAATACGCGGTTATTAAATTTATTTACCATTAGTTATATGTAAACAAAAGCTTACATCAGATGGAAATAATAATAAAACATTTATTCTCTATCAAAAACAATGTTGCAATCAAGACGCTAAATAACATAAAAAATATTATTATAAATTAAAAGTATACAAGTATCTTATTAGGTGCCTTATATTATTTTATTTATGACATTTTTCTTTGAATTATAATAATTAAACATTTTGAAATTATTTATAGTCCATGATAATGATTATAACATTCTAACATTCACTAAGAAGAGTTTATGGTAGGATACCGGAAGGATAAATCGAAATAAGCAAAGTTCGTAAGACGTTCAGGTATACGGCTTCGTAGTTAAATGGTTCATGTTAAACCACAGACAAAGCAAACTTTGAAATCTAGTGGTACTGTGACCTAGTTCACAGATATTTTCCATACATGACACGACGGCACGTACTAATCCGAAATGAGATTATCAT
This sequence comes from Delias oraia, assembly GCA_018230265.1. NCBI lineage: Eukaryota > Metazoa > Arthropoda > Insecta > Lepidoptera > Pieridae > Delias > Delias oraia. Next base: position 2,384 of record DWCF01005734.1, read on the forward strand.
CGCACGTGCTTGCGTATGAACCTCTACATTGTTCCAAGATTTATGGTAACCAGTCTTTATGTACATTTGCTAAGAAAAATTTGTAAGTTATATGAATATTTCATCATCTTAATCATTTCAGCCATAGGACGTCCACTGCTAAATATAGGCCTTCCCTTCGGAACACCATGCATACCTATTTTATGAATATATGAATATTTACTTTGATACAAGTGTATTAATATATAAAAAATCCTACAGATGAAGCGGCTGAATTGTTATGAAATGTTTCAGTCGGTCTTTGTAAGAAAGAAGATTGAGAGAGAAATTGTTCCGGTAGATTAGGTTGAATAAAATCTTTTGCGGTCCCTAAATTCTTATAACATTTGGAGTTCCAGATTTGAGAAAATACCCAAATTTATACCTTAGAAAGTTTTAAAGAAAAACAAAACTGAACTACAATAGATTTCTTAGAACTAATCCAAGGCAAGACTGACGGGGTAATATTAATGGGTCCACTAATTTAGATCAGAGAATCAAAAGTAACTATCAATGAACACCTATGTTTTATCCTTTCGTTGTTCATATAATATTCACGTTATATATTTGGGAATAATAAATCGATTATTAATATATGTATGTGTTATATAAAGTAGTTTTTTTTACAGTATAGCGGACAACAGAGCAGATTAGTCTCCTTTATGGTATAACAACACCGCTGAAGTCCGCGCATTGGTTGTATTGCCGATTTTTTATGCCACTTAAGCGGCATTTTTAAGACTCTGCGAAACACAGTACAAGTACCGTTTCACGCTGAGTATTCTGTGAGCCCGTGGTATCACTTCGATCGAGCCAACCCAATTAGTGCGTCAGTATTTGCTATCATGGCTCTTCCACGGATAAAAATTCAATAAAAGATTTTATTATTATTGATTAATCATCTTTTTAAAATTTTACCATACTATTTATAGTCAGAAAACAATGCATACTCAATTTATGTTAAAAGCCGAAGCGGTGAGAAGTGGTTGTTACAAAGGGAATATTATTAGGAGGTTTGAGACGGTACAAGGCATCCATTTTGCTATGTATTCATATTACTATATGATAAAGAAAATACGTAAGTAAAATAAAAATCTATATTTTTTTTAATGGGACTGACGTTTTGTATTATCATAAATGTCAAAGTGGCATCTGTTAGAACTTATAAAAGTATATTGTACTCTAGAATTATGAATTTATTTAAAGAAAGCACCGTAAAACGTAATGTATACCGTGTTATATTAAGTTATATAATTAACATTTCCTCGTTAATATTATTAAAATAATAATCATAATAAGCATTTATTTCTTAATCAAGCAATTCGTAAAAGAAAGTAATTCACTTTGCATACAACTAATTTACAATATAGCGGACCGACGGGGAAAGCTGATATTAAAAGATCAACGCCCAACCCGCACTTATTCAGTGAAAATAGAAATACAAATTATATATTTTCTTCAGAATGCAAATCGAATCTTGTACCATGGCGTAAGTGTAGCTTATATGGTCGTTTAGCCAACGTTTGAGTTAAATTAAAATTAAATATTAAAATATAAGAAGGTAACACGACTGAATTTATTTTCCAGTAAATAAATTTATTTACTGGAAAATATATTGAACCTGTTTAGGAAGATTAAGAAGAGATAGATTGGGAGCGATTATAATGTAATAATAGCATAAATATAGCCAAAGTCTTGAAGATAGCACTAAAGGCTTATCAGGATAGTATACATACATAGATTATAGTAGCAGAATACGCAACGTCACATATATTATTTTTCTAAACTAAAAGAAAAGCTCATCTCAAGTTTAATTTTAGCCATGACTGAGGCTCGTCCTTAGTGGAAGGTAAACAGGATTAACGTTCCATTTTTTTCAGTGATAAATTATATGTTTAATCTTTTAGGTTGAGTCGTAGCGTCTCCCTCGCGTGTCGGGTGGATTAATGCAAGGGTGGTGATAAATCCTAATGAAATTTCCTCCTAAGAAATAGATGTAGATTTATTCTTAACCTTTATAGATTTTATGAATCAGTCTTACAGGAATTTTGATCGATATGCATCTTAAAGAAATACATAATTCCAAATATGTCAATATAAAATACCACTTTAATAGCGCATACAAAATATTTCAAGATTACTAAGTCTAAAAAATTTTTTTAAATAAAAATATTGCTAGCAATTGCTTATTGCCTTTGTTGTAATGCTTGATAGTGTGCATAGCACAATTTATATTAATTTATTTTTGTTATTTTTTATAGCATAGCGGGCAACGGTACTGTTTACACTGATATTCTGTTGGCCCGCGATGGGCTTTCATCAATTTCGACGATTGGACTCAATTAGTGCGTCAGTATATGTTTCAGTATGACTTTCGTACGGGCATAACAGTATTCGCCCAGCCACTGTCAAGCCTCTCCAAAGACTGAACAAATTATAAATGTTTATCTGGACTGGGAGTCGAACCCGACACCCTTTGCTTCGTGGTAGGCTTATAAGACTACTTACCTGCGATGGTGTTAGCCAATTTTTTGTTAATAGTATAGCGGACAACGGAGCAGGTGGGACTCTTATATGGAAAGAGAACACCGCCGCCCATGGAAAATTATATGGCTGCGGCTTATATGCCCGCGCATGGCATATAATCCGCACATTGATTGTGTTGCCGGCTTTTTACGCCACTATTTATATATTAATATTTTTACTTATTGAATTGTAGTATTGCTTTGAAGGCTTTAATTCTATTGCATGTAAGAATATGTGTTGTATAATTCTTCCTGTGATTATTTTAATAAAGTTTATATGCTCAAATGTATTAAATGAGTACTCACCAAGTGGTTTAGGTTGTATGCCGTAATCAGGACTCAATTTGAAACAGGGTAGAGCCCCATACCATTTTTCACTTAAGATATCCATATAACCATTGGAAGAATACTTCGCTATTACAGCTGATATACTATCCTGAAACCACAAACCGTATAGCTTTTAATTTATTATTAATGTTAAATTTCCAACATAAATTTGTTTTAATTAGGAAGGCAAAAAATAACATTATCCCCCGGGTCAGTGAAGCAATTTTCTCCGGGTTGACTTTACTGTAAAAGTTAACATTAGTTACACAGAGTATCACCCTACATACATCGGTGGCTATCGCTCCATTCTCATGGATAATTAGTTTAAGTTAAAATATGAAATGCACGGATTCAGGTTGGTTAAAATGTCACAATTACACATACCACTCCGCATTCAATCAAATACAAGCTGATAGAACGAGATTTATTTAAAACCACGAACACTATAATTAAAGTAGATAAGCCTTTTCCGTTAATAAAAATAGTTTCTTATCGTATTATTATTTTTACAGCTTCTGTGCATAGCTGTACAATTATTCCAGTGTCAGTATAATGATATTAACATAAATAACGACAGACAATAGAGCAAGAATACAAACAAAGTTCAAAGAGAGATACAACTTAACAATGACGAATGAACCAATATTTTAATAAATACTTCAATTCAATATTCAGATACTGAAACAACCAAGATGATTGCATGATGATGACTTTATTCAGTCATCTGTCAAGTTGATTGACAGATGACTGAATAAAGTCAATTTTGTTTAGTTTTACTGTTTCATAAGAGATTATAGATGCTGTCATAAGACATAAAAAAACAAACACCATCTAAAAAATCTAGACTTATTAAGAAAATGATGGATGCTGAATTAGTCATTATAACTGTATCTTCGAGAATATTTGAGATTTGGAACAACAAGGCCCGACTCTGGTTCGTTCAATGTGAAGCGATCCTAGGAGCTCACAAAGCCTCAGCCGCTAGCCAAAGCACGGTAATTTTTTATCCATTTTACATTTTGTTCGTAAAATACTTGAGGTGTAGTCTAACGACAAGAAGACGTTAAAACGAACTGCCAGAATAAGTGTTTTATGTCCCATGTAACTTTAATTGATACTTATTTAAGTAAATATTCTGAATGTTTTGATTAAATATATTCCACTTATATTGTAAGAATTGGAATATTTCTATGTCAAATAACTTTTACTGATATTTATGTAAGCACGTACTCTAATTGTCTTAATTTAATGTAAATCATATTATATATTTTAACCTGTGTTATGTAACTTATGTATCTTTATGTGTCGATTTATTTTTTTGTTAAAATAGGGTTTTATGTGCCGACTTCATATTATGTTTAGATTAAACACGTCTCACATCCCACAACTAGTGGTTTCGTTAGAACACTTATCCTATAACCAGCATAGGTATAATACTAAAATAAAATATCAATTTTGTATGAATAATTACGCAATTAATGATAAAGTAATTAAGATATTGGCAGATAATATTTGTTATATTACACTTATAACCACAGTGTCGAACACACCCGAGTCTTTGCGACATCGACTAGACATTCCATTGAACTCTGCGACATTTAATATAGTAGAAACGAGACCAATGTCTTTGGAAGTATTATTTAATAGTGCGAAATATATTTTTTCGACACAAATATATATTATTTACGGTCACATCTGGTACGAGTTAGGGGCAACTTTGCTACATACGAATTCAAGTTTAATACATGTCTGATAAGAAGTTACGTCGTTAAGATAAAAATGAGTGTAATCTGGGTGTGAACATCGACTTTCTATCGATCACCCCATTAGCGGGCTTGCGTACATCATCAATCTTTCGTTGCTAAAATCCAAATTCCTGCTGCTGTCACGAAGGCCTACTTACGCCACTGCTGACACATATTTTACGGACGTTATGTCAACTTTTATATGAACACAAAATTATATTATGTGAACCTTCATCATCATAATTTTAGCCGTAGGACGTCCACTGCTGGACATAGGCCTTCCCGTTGGACCTTCATGTCTGAAGCGACCTGCCTTCAGCGTCTTCTGACGATAATAACGTCTGTCTATCTTATGGGTAGATGTCCTAAGTACAGTCCTAAGTACAGCTTGAAACGAGGCCGTAGATGAGAGAACGCGCTTTCGTGCCTTGTAACACTGTGACACACAGTCCTCAGACCATGTATCTGGTAACACATGCGAACTTTACTTATTTAAAATATAACTTAATAATAGTCATGGCCTAAACAAAACTTATTGTTTGTAAATAATTAACATAAAATGAAAGAAATGTAAGATTTCAAAGTTAAAGTTAAGATTGTTTATTTAAATACACCAAGATAATCATTTGTGAACGTCTTAAAACAAAAGTTTATTTAATTGGATCTAAGTTAAATAAAATACACGACATAAAGAAGAATCTCTCTTACTTTAAAACCAATCTTTTTAACAAATAACAATTCTAGTTTTTAGTTTCATTCGCACCTTTAATGGAAATCCTTTTGCCATGCCTATGGCATATGTATCATCAGTGAGCGAGTGATCTCCAACCCGCTGTAGCTTACACCCATGATCCGTTGCTCGGTAGTAGTCCAATACTGGTGTATCCGCAATTAGAAGGTCTAAGGTTCCATTTCTGTATCGAACATATAAAAAGTCTGTTACGCTAATAACGAAATAAAGTTTAATAATGATCTCGTTGAGATACCGATCAATTTAAAATTGAGTTGTCTGCTTAAGTCAAGTCCTCACAAATCATTAGTTATCCAGACGGTTCTTAACAACGAAATCGTTTAGAGTCTAGACAACAAGTGACTTAGATTATATTACACGGGCCAAATTACAGAGGTATCTATGTTTTATTTTATTTTAATGGTATAGCGGACAGCGGATCAGGTGGATCTCCTATATGGTAAGAGAATACTGCCGCCCACGGACAAACGAGCCACAGTCCGCGTATTGGTTGTGTTGCCGGCTTTTTACGCAACTTAAGCGGCATTTCTAAGAACCTTCGATATCCTCACTTACTCAGCGACCGCTTAAGCGGCGTAAATAGCCGGCAACACAACCAATGCGCGGACTGTGCGAGGTTGTTCATGGGCGGCGGTGTTCTCTTACCACATAGATGACCCATCTGCTCCGTTGTCCGCAATAGAAAAAAAAACTACTGAACAATTAAAGAAAAAAGTTTACTTTTATGTTCATACCGTAACCGATTAATTCCTTCTTCGATATCCTGTAGGCCATACCGACGCATTTGCTGTGCCAATTCAGGATTATTTCTTTGCACATAGTATTCCGCTGCAGATGACCTTGGCGTACCCACTCGTAGTGTTAGCCACTAAAATATTCATTTATGTACAATAGACAATGAAATAATGTGAACATTTAGTTGAAACAAACTTACATTACTTCGTCCTTGAAACTCATCAACTGCGTTGTGAAAGAATAGGCCAGCTATAAGTGCGGCTATGTTCGCAGTGTAACTGGCGACAAATATAACAGAGAACCCGCCCCATACGTTTATTAGAAATTTATTGGGCCAGCTTTTAGGCGCTTTGAATGCAACCAAATGACCGCACAGCAATCCCCACATAACCCATAAAGCGCTTGAAATGCTGAAGTTTTTTGACCTCTGACGCCCCCAAGGGTTCAATCCAAAAGGAGATAACCACTCGTAGATAGCTACAGCAATAGCCGTTATATTAAGCGAAGTAAAAATTGCAACCCATAATTCGGGTGAGAATGGTAACAAAAAGGCGAGCAACGGTATATCAGCTCGTTGATTTGGCGCTGCTAAAATTGATATTCCACTGAAAAAATATGGCTGACTGAAGTCCACCGCCTCCGCACGAGCAGATGACACGCTGAGAGCAGCGAAAGACATATGAGCGGCACCAGACACTAAATCCCCGATAATGCCGTCCCATTTTTCATGATCTTCTTCTAAATCTTCGTCAAATGTATTGAAAACGTCATTATCAAAGCTTTCGTATCCCTTACGATACTGCGACCTATAATTCTCACCGTTGGCAACATATTCGTTCACAATATTCACGTTTTCATACAGCTTTTTGAACGGCTTAAGGTATTTTCTCGAACCGTACAATCCATCTTCAACGATATATAAATGAAAATCAAATTCTAATTCTTGGGCTATATTTTCCAAGAGATCCATAGCAAATCCGTAGCAACAATGTGTTGCCATTTTAGTCAAAGTGTTTGGTTCGGTAGTAGGTAGAAAGAAGTCTTCTCTCTGCTCATCCCGTCCGGGTACAAAGGCAAGCGTGAGATTATCGCGATCGGAGGTTTGCGGACGATGGCAAGGAAGACCTCTAAGGCATTGACCATCTTCATCGAGTTCTCCTTCCATAACAAAAGGTGGAGCAAGAGCAGTGACAACGCGAAATATAGTACGAGCTCCAGTGGATTGTCCTTGGGCCACAAGTCTTCCACCCGGCCAAACAATTGTATGAAGTTTGACAGTGCGACCAATAATATTACCAACCCGTCGCCACATATTGCCATTACTGCTCGGCACTAAATTTAAGAAGGAGAATTGTGCCATCAATGAGCGTTCCGTGCGTTCCCCTGCACCGGCGAGAGCAGCTGATGTAGCTAGTCGCATTTCTCTGAAAAGTTATTTCCATTATTGACAAAATGTTTGTGAATATTGGAAATGAATATGGGTGCGTCAAGACTTATCACACGTTAAAGTTTCATGCGAACATTACCGGTTGGGATGTACAAAGTTAGGAATAAATGGGTTAAGTAACTGGCTAGTTGTCGAGGTAACTTTGCTTTTACAGCTGAGCGAGATATATCTGTCATTTCAGTCTATTCCTTACTATTGTTATATAACTTCATAGAATATATGACTTATTATACTTCAATTATAAATTTATATACACCTGTACGTATAATAATTATTTTATGATTAAAGTTTCACAAAATATTGTATTAAAAAAGTAATAAATGTTTAAGTAAATCATGAACAATAGTAAAAATGTTCCACTTTTAGTAATATATATAGAACAGTCGAAACACATAAGAAAAACGTAATAACACAATAAAGGGAATGGTAAACTATGGAATAAACTTTACGTATGCGGTCGTAGTGAGAAAACTTTAGCTTTTTGTTCCCACCTATACTTTTCAGGTTTTCAAACAAATTCGGTAAGATTTTATTGTATGAATAGTGGAGAAAATTAACAATATAAAACATATATATATGAGTTTGGAGTATTTATTTATTTCTATTCAATAATATTATTTACTCAATTATAGTATCTGCAAATATATGTCGTTATATATCGTTTAACAAATATTATTTATGTTTATACAAACAACAAAAATAATTGAGTAAGTATAAAAATCAACTAGTTAAAAATATCGTCTTATAAATTAACAATTATCTGTTAAATATAAATTAATAATTTCTAAAATAATTCTTTTCTAATAAAACAATATAATTATATCTTGTCAAGTCTATGCTAGATAAAGAAAACAGTCTTATTTAATAAGCAGTCTAAGGTTTCCTTACATATAATATATATTATATACACTTCCTACGTAATTTACAGGGAAATGACGTATCAAAAGCGCTTATTATGTAGTTTTTACTAGAGCTTCCAATTTCCCGAGAAAAAGTGCCTAACCTGTTTCTCAAAGCATTCCTGACCTGACCTATAAAAGTGGCCTAATTTTGTGATAGACTGCAAAAAGAAACTATTGGCGTCATGTCAATGGTCTAAAGATTATGCCGAGTCAGCGGACGGAAGCTGGCTGTCAGCCAATACACTCTTGTTGTCCTACCGGCTTATTAACTTTAAATATCTATTAGATATAAACATAAATTAATTATGTCTATTACGGTAATGTTCAAGATGGAAAGACAATCTGATGAAGGTAGCAGGCAACCGCTGGATCCAGATTGCCTTTATCGTAATAGGCGTCTTTGGGGGAGTCATAGGGGTCATATTTATATTCAAATTCATAAACTAACACTTTCGCCTCAGAAATCCTACCTAAATTCTGAGTCACTAATTATGTTGTGTCTTTATAATGATATATACAGAGTACATTTGTATTGTTTCTTTAATTAATATTTAAAATTAAATCAAAGCAAAACTATAAAATATATTTGTTAATGCAAGACGAAAATTTGTTAGTAACTGTTAAATTAAAAAGGAATATCGCCTTGTAAAAGCAAACTCGCCAAATGCAAAAGTTACGATGTTTTCACATAGATTATTGGCGAAAGAATTTATCAAGCAACCGCCAAGTTTCGAAGCAATCTAACTGTCAACTTCTACAAAAGATGCAATTAATACATGTCGCCAAGGAGAAAATCCTTTCCGATAAAGTTTTATTTCTCTTTGACGAACGGATTATCATTAATTTAGTTTTAGCTCTGATTTCCCACTTATTGAAGCAAAAAATTCAACCAGTCAACAGACTTTGCTTTTTTCGTATTTAAATTCGTATGAAATAATAATTTTACATAATAACTCTTAAATGGGGGACATTCCTCGATCAAAATGAATGGAAGAGTATTATTTTGTATAAAATAAATATATTTTATATAGTATTGATATTTTATAAAATTTATTATCATTTATTTGGGAACATCATCATGGTTTTAGCCGTAGGACGTCCACTACTGGAAATAGCCTTCCCCTTTGGATCTCCATGTGTAACTATCGGCAGTGCTTCCAGTGTCATTCAGCGACCTTTGTAAGGTGGGTGGACACTTTTCGGCCTCATCAGCCATGCTCTGCGTAATTTGGGATATAAGAATATAATATACAATTGTTTAATAGATAAGTATTAAATTCTCACTTGCTATACAGCAAGAACGTAGTTCTACTGTGATAAACATACGTATTAAATCACTAGTTAAGACAACTGTATGTAAATATATTCCGATAACATGAAGCAAGATACAATATTTGTTAGAACTTGTTAGGTATAAGCGAGCCTTTTTAAGTTTGCTTATAATAATTTCGCTACTCATTCCAAGTTCATAATTCAACTTGTATGTAGTGCCGTTCTTATATTGTTGAAACCTCATTCAATATAGCTTTTTTATGGTATTGTGGACAACGGATGCAATCTCCTATATGGTAAAAGAATACCGCCGCTCATGGGCAAGCACCTCACAGTCGGCGCATTGGTTGTGTTGCCGACTGTAATACAACTTAACCGGCATTGTTAAGAAGATCCGATATCGTCACTCACTCAGCGAAACGCAATAGAAGTATTTCAAGTACAAGTACCGTTTCACGATAAATATTTTGTGAGCCCATGGTATCACTTCGGACTAGCCGGCTCAATTAGTGCGTCAGCATGTGTTTTAGCATGGCTCGCCCACGGGTGAAAACCCAAGTCCTTTTATTTTATTTCCTAATTGCAGTTCACGAATAAAATATTTGAGACCGTTGGTTTTATCTCCGTAATTTATTATTTTTTTTTGCTTTATTAATATTTAAAAGGGGTTTTAACTAAATTTCTATATCAAATACGATAAATTATTTAAGAGCACGCAGTGGAGATTTTTAGGGACCTCTAAACTATGATATTTTATCCAGAAGGCTTCTAACAAACCCCTGTTTGTTTTCACAATATCCAACTTATCCATGAACCTTCTATTGTGAGTTACGAATATGTAATAAAGTCAGTTTGATGAAAACAAACATAATGTTGTGAATATTATATGACATGTGAAGCCGGCACTGGAAAAATTTCAAATTAAAAACCATTTATTTAATGATATGTTGTCAATGAGAATTTAAGGCTAATTTATAAAAGAAGCTCGTGGTTTTTTTAAAGCAGCTTATTCTAGAAATAATTTAATTTGTTATTATGATAAATTAATATAGTACATGTGGTTCAAATTTAATTTCAGTTCCAATTTCGTCAGGTGTTTTACACGCATTATCTACTGTAGTTTTACTGCGAATACCTTTTTCAGGATAAAGCAGGATAGGGCTGTTATTGTAAGGTTTAACCAATATCCATTTGAAATTAAAATTTCGTTCTCATATACCGTAATTTTATGGAGGTTATAAAACAAATTTTATTAGAATTAATTTAATGAATTTTTTTATTACTCAGCACGTTCTACTAGTAATAATTTCTGTTTATTTGTGAAATACCATACGATGCGACATATTTTATTATCTATTTTTTTCTATAACAGACAACGGAGCAGGTAAGTCTCCGATATGGTAAGAGTACATCGACGCCCATGAACAACCGCTCCGCACCGCACCGAAAGGACTAGGCATCAACATCAATGGCGAGTACATCACGCATCTACGCTTTGCCGACGATATAGTCCTCATGGCGG
>DWCF01005735.1:0-13622 GCA_018230265.1 Delias oraia
ATAATAATAGAAATGTTAATTTCTTTGTCTTGGTTGAGCCATTCTGAAGCATCTACTGATGCACCAATTGGAGCGGCACATCCGAATCGGCTCAATCTGAAACCGTACTTGTTGGTCCTGTATTTAGCTGTGTGAGAATATTGAGCCCCCGTAAGAGGCCCTTCAAATTATGCCGCGGAACAACGCGCGTACTGTAACGCGTTATTCCATGGGCGGCACCGTTCTTTTACTTAAATATATATGTATATATACCTGCATAATAGTAAGATCGTCGGGCCCGGTACAAATTTTATCGACTGCCATCAACACAACAACCAGTATTGGCAGCATTCCAATAATCCAGCCAACCGCATCTGCCCACATTGGGTACACGTAGTGGCCGTAGGTGGCTGGCTTATATTCAATCCAATTGAACGCCAAAATAAACTGGAAATTATATAATAGAGAATTTACTTTATATGAAACATTTATAAATATTGCCAAAAGTGTTTCCTTTACAAGAAAAATATCTTTTAACTTTAATTAATTAATAATAACAAATTTGCTCAAAAATTGTTACACGAACCAATGTCTCTGTAATTTTGTCTAAATAATGGCAATCCGTAATCACGTTAAGTTAACGTTAAATTAAATCTTTTAACCAAAGATTGCATTCCAATCTTCGGTATTCAAGACACAGTTTAAACAAATTGATTATGCATGAATATAAATAATTACAAGTATTTCACTCTATATAATTAACTATTATTTTTAACATAAAATTATTATTATTTTAACTATTATCATTAAATAGCCAATACTCACAATAAGGGCAGCAGGCGTGACCCCACGCCACATTGTACTCCAAAACACAAGCCAGGCCTTTGATTGGCGTCCAATCATCCTTTCAATATCGTGACAGAACTTTTCAGCGCCATAAATCCATGCAATCAATATACATTCACCAATTGCTATTATCAACACAGACCAATTCGCTGCATACTTGTCCATCAATTGTAACCAATACATGCCGCTCTGAAACATAAAAACTTCATATTTTTATGGTATAGCGGGCAACCAAGCAGGCAGGTCTATTAAGAGGTCGCCGTCCATGGTCAACCGCGTCCCAATCCGCGCTTTGATTGTGTTGCCGACTTATTACGCCGCTTTAACGATATAATTTTAAGAGCCTCTAATATCCTCACTAACTCGGTGAAATATTTCACGTTGGTATACTTTGACCACTATTACTAATAATTGCTATTAATAAAAAAGTGATACACGTAATATTTACGCAGTGCACTCCTATTGAACCGATTTTAATAAACTATTGCACAATGTGTACTATACACATTGAGATTCATTCAAATTTATAATCATAATGATATAAATAAACAATCGCTATTACCTGTGGGCGTTTGATTAATTTTTATAGAAGGCGGTATGTGGTAATTTGTTGATTGAATCAAAGATTAATAAAACCTACGAGTATTTAGGCGATACGGTCGTCTTATACATAATATATAATGTTCTGCTAGTGAGCATTTAATTAAAATAAATTTAACATGGATAGGTTCAAGCCGAGAGTACGATGTTTTCCATCACGACTTACATTTGTTGTAAAAACCAGCCCGCCAAGATAGCCAAAAACCGCAACAGTCAATACAACCCAGAACTTTTTCTCACGGAAATTAGGAAACCTGTCCAATATGGCTGTCGTCACTGTCTCCATTAAAGCAAACTGAAATTGAAATTTAAAAAAATTCAACCGTTCATTTCATTAATCAAAGATTAAGATTTAAGATACGAAGTATCTTTAGTTCCATAAAATCTTGCACGACAATTGCAACCTTGATTTTCTTATGAAAATTGGTAGGCTAACGAGCGGGAGGCTTAGCTTGAATAAGTGATCCTAAACTGATGGACTTCCTAATATTGGAGAACGGATGCGTTGCCTATATTTTAGAGATGGGTGCGCTCTTTTTTTGGTCGCATTGTCTTGGCAATAGAGCAGAGGTGCAAGCATCTGTTTCTGGAGAATCATCTAGATCCAATCTCGATTTGAACGAATGTTAAATACTGACCTGTGAATCAAGTCCAAGTGTCAACAGCATGAAGAAGAACAATATCGACCAGAGTGGAGAGAGAGGCAACCGAGTAACAACTTCAGGGTACACAATGAAGGCCAGCCCAGCTCCTTGATCCACCACACGATCAACACTCACTTGAAGTTCGTGCGCGAGGAATCCGATCACTGAGAATATCACCAGACCAGCGAAAAACGATGTGGCTATATTCGAGACGGCAACTATTAGAGAATCCCTGAAAAATACCTTTATGAAAATCTTTTATTTACGAGAGTTATGAACCTTAGAAAACATAATTTAAACATGTGGTATTTAAAACTACACACTATACACGCAATTAATATATTCAAATTATACTCTTTAAATCTTTATGAAAATTGAGGCAATGATAACTTATCTGAGGTAATATATTATGAATAGAGAATTTTCTTGTTTGTTTATTAAATAATAAACAAGATAAAACTATAATTTTACATTGTAAGATCCAATATTAATCGAAAAATCTTATATTGAAGCTGACATAGGCTATAATTTTCTTTATCAACAAGTTTGAATTTTAGTCTAAAATAATAAAAAGCATAACAAGCTTAAAGGTACTTACAAATAACAGTTATTTGAAAATTTATTATACGATGATAGCGTAATTAAACCACCCCAAGCAGGACTCAAAGCAAAGAATATTTGAACTGCCGCGTCACCCCATACCTAAAACATCAATTAGTTATGTGCATCAAATATTAAAAGCCAAATATAGATATGAAAATGACCATACCTGAGCATTGGCAAGTTGGCTGAAATCTGGCGTTAGGTAGAATATAATACCAGTGGACGCTCCGGGAAGAGTGACACCGCGGAAAAATAATATCACGAGCACTACGTATGGGAACAGTGCCGTAAAATATACCACCTTAAAAACATATTATTATAAAATCACATTTCATTTTTCTTTATATTTTACTTGCAATTGCTATTAATAAGCCTAGAAGATGATCTATTTAGGATCTGTCTATACTTATAATTTATCTGTGATATTGTCGCCAGAACGAGTTGGTTAATCTCTGGTATTTGTTCTGTAGTTTTTGATTTATTTTTATAATGAAAAACAATATTCAAAATATGCAAAAAGGTTTTACTAAAAAATATATTATTAAATTATAAATTATACAAATACTTCTTTGTTAAATGTTTTAAAATGATAATATTTACAAACCTTTCCTGAAGATTGGACGCCTTTGCACAAGCATAAGAAAACTATAACCCAGGCAGCAAATAAACAAGCAGCTAAACTCCATCTGATGCCACCTATCTCTTGTATTCCTGAAGATAATCCTAGAACATGGTTACTGAAAAGAGAGAAAAAAATTCGATAAATTATCGGTAAGATTTCTTAAACCAATTTTTTAACGTCCTCTTCATAACAGATATTTCAATGTATTATGTGTTTTGTTTCTTTTTGAATTGTAATACAAATTTTGTAAGATCAAAGACAATCAGAAAATTCTTAAGACTTGAATGTAATTTATTTTAATTGCATTAAGTTCTGGACAATAAACGTAGCACATAACTTAGCACATTAAAGTAATTTACGACAACAATTTTAGCAACCTTATGCTGTCATTGTAGACATAATGACAACGCATCCAATCCATAAACGCTATAACTAATTGCACGTCTTTAAATAAGCTGAATCCCTAAGAAAAATCTAAACAATTACCGCAATACATAGTAGGTAAATAGGTGGATTTATAAAAAGCGCATTTGTGTTCGAGAAGCGATGCTGGTTCTAGAGAGAAACAAAAAAGCACTCACGAGAAGTACTCTTCAGCGGGTGGCCGCCTCAACGTCACGTTAGCGAGGGCGGTTATGTTGTGTAACACTGCTTGAGTCTGATTAAAGCATTGCCGTAAGTAATATGTTCCATTGTTAGCTTCGCACTCGTCCGCCGCTTCGTATGAGTAACAAACTGAAAATAACGTCAATCTTCAAAATTCGAGAGACCAATTGTTACCCTTTAAGAGAAAAAGGAATCGCACTGCGCCTTTGTAGTCTTTGGGAATAGAAAATTGTGACCTGCCAGCACGTTATGGGGGAAAACGAGGTTTTATAAGTATTCGACTTTCATAAATTACTATATAAGAATATTGTTTTAGTGAGGCATAATTTTTCGAAGTTTTAGTGTGCTATGATTGATATATATTTATTATCATCATATATATCATTGATATATATACCAGCAGTTAAATTTTTACGTGAATAATAAAGAATCTCGTGGCCAAAAGGTCTTAAAGGAGACCATGACTCCATAGGTACCGGGTTCGACTTCCAATCTCATTTCATCAATTTCATCAATTTCATTTTTGCCGCGCCGGGCAAGTATCCTCTATCTCTCCTAATTGAACTAACAACTACGTGACCTTACTAATGCACTAATTGTTAGGATTCTTCCGATCTTATATCACGAGTTCATAGAATATTTAGCCCACTCATCTAACACAAAAATTAATCTTGGTATTTGATAAACTTAGTTATAACTGACTAGTGTGGAAAAATATGTATACTGTAATTCGGAATAAAAAAATCCAGCAACACTATCAAAATCGAAAACTGTACCGCAGTGGTCTATGGGCAGCAGTGATCTTACCATCACGAGACCTAGATACTATATATAAAGAAAGATATATTCCTGAATCGACTTACACTCCGTACTCCATTCTGCATCGCAATTCTGCCACGGCAACTGATAAAAGATGCTCACGAACGACACGTAAATGTAATAGAATGTCCAGGCAATTATGAGGTTGTAATAGAGCATCACTATAGATGAAACAATGACCATTCCATACCCGAGGCCGCGGAACAAAGGGCAGAATCTATTGTAAACCGCGACCGGGCCAAGGGCTGCGTACTGGCCGAAAGATAACTCCATAAACATCAGTGGAAGACCCGCTATTATGAGCATTACCGTGAAGGGGATGAGGAAAGCACCTGAAAATGAAAATAAGTGATGGCCAGGAGTGTATTATTCGCTATTCCTATTGAAAAAAATGCCTCTAATTGGGTAATGTAAGGTATGAGTAGGCTCGATTTACTTTTTCAACTGACTTTCTTCAAAGGATTCCAATAGAAATGATTTATATGGTTATTATTATAATACAATTTCTATTGAACATATTGAGTAAAATGTCTTTGTAAATTTAAATACATAGTTGTTCAAGATATTTAAACAATATTGAACGCTAAGACCAAGTAAATTTGAAATTATTTTAAGTTATGGTGATAAGATGTATTTTAATACATGTTTACGTATATTATATTTAATCAAAATCTCAAATAATGTATGCAGGGAGTCTCCTAAATGGTAAGAGAACACCGCCGCCCACAACAACCGGGTGACAGTCCACGCATTGGTTTAGTTGCCGGCTTTTAACGCCGCATAAACGACATTTTTAAGGGCCGCCGATATAATTACTTATTCTACGAAACTCAGTACAAGTACCGTTTCGCGTTGAGTATTCTGTGACACCGTGGTATCACTTAGGACGAGCCGGCAATAAGTGCGTCAGCAAATGCTTCAGCATGGCTCTTTCATGGGAAAGCAATCCTCCCACTGTTACAAAAACGAGGCAATAAAATGCTGGTACTAACTACATATTGAAAATATATGTAGTTAAGTATTTAGTATGTACCTAAGAGTATATTGTTGCTTCACAGATATCAGTAGGTGATAAGGAGAATTAACATCTGCATAACATATTAGTACCTAAATGTAAAACGTGTACGATAATTGTATCGCATAAGTCCTATATTTATACAACAAAATCTAAAATACATAAGTGTATTGTTAAATCCATCACCTTGGCTATTTAAAAAGTGTTCTGTCTCGCTTTTGCATCAACAAAGACACATCAGCAAGTGTGACAGAATGTTTAAGATAGTTGAGAGAGAGAGAGAGTGTCACGTTGAAGCATATTCTGACGCACTAATGGGACCGGCTCGTCCGAAGTTATACCACGGGCTCACAGATTCCTCAGCGTGAAACGGTACATGTTTCGCAGAGTGAGTTAGGATATCCGAGGCCCTTAAAATGCCGGTTAAATGGCATAAAAAGCCGGCGATACAACCAATGCGCGAACTGTGGCGAGGTTGTTCACGGGAGGTGTTCTCTTACCCTATGGTAACCATGGACCCACCTGCTCCGCTGTCCGCTATACTATATTTAAAAAAAGTAAAGCAATAATTCTAAGTTATTTTAATAAATACCAAGCCACAAAAATAAAGTCGCACCCTATCAAGATGCATGTTTATGATGGCATGTCACAACCCAAGACACGACAAGACCTTATCTTTTTTCAAAAGCATAATTTCCGACTACTAAATCTGAGTAGTTGATATATATTCCAGACCATAAAATATTTAAAAAAAACTTTTGGCGGCAGTAATCAGATCTGCGTATTTTCTATATATTTTATAGCAGTCTAAAATAAATTCATAACTTTATAATGTATGAAAAAGTTATTAAAGACATTTATAAATATTTACTTTATAGTAAACATGATTTCTATTCATAAATCCCTAACCTAGGATATCTTCATAAAGAAAGCTTTTAGTTGGTGTATAAGGTTTATGATTTTCACTTTTTTTATCCACAAAGTACACTAAAAACACTTAAAGCACGCCTTTTGTTAGAAATATTTAAATGACTATTCAATAGGTTGGTTACAAAGGAAACTAAGAAACTTTTTGAATAGATTTTTCATACAAACACAAACCAACGATTAAGCTAAGTGCTTGCCGCTTTCGTATTCTCATAAGCACTTCGTTCAAACATTTTCATCAACTGTTATAATTTTGAATTCAGTTATATATTTTCAAAGAAAATATATAGCAGCATTTTATCTCTGCAACCTTATTTTTCGATGTCCTACATCTTTAATAAGTTTTTTAATGAAGTTTAAATTGAAAAAAGCAAATTATGTACATCACGAACTGTTTTAAATTAAGACGTTTTTACATATATAAAATAACATCTTTACAGATATGGAAGATTGACCGTAAAATTAAATTTACTGTTCATGTTGAAATTACTGGTAGGTATCGAATTAATTAAAAACAGTCGTTTTCCTAGGCAAAATAGACCTAAAGAACATTTTTGCTTTTTATCTATTTATTTGTTATAAGATTATAAGATCTAATTTTACACACGTGGGAGAGCCATGCTGAAATTATGCTGACACACGAATCGGCCGGCTCGTCCGTAGTGATATCACGGGCACATAGAATACTCAGCGTGAAATAGTACATGTATTCTTTTACTGCCTTTCGCTGGGTAAAATGAGGATATCGGAAGCCCTTAAAATACCGCTTAAGTGGTGTAAAAAGCCGACAACGCGACCAGTGCGCGGACTGTGGCGCGGTTGTCCATTGGCGGCGTTGTTCCTTCACTATACAGGAGTTCCACCTGCACAGTTGCCCGCTATACCATTAAAAATAATAATAATAATAAAAAATGGTCATTGATTCTGAAGTGACGTAAATTGAATACTTAAATTTTTAACTTACACTAGATTTAATATACTCACCTCCCCCGTTATTGTAGCAAAGGTAAGGAAACCTCCACACATTGCCTAGACCGACGCTGTATCCCAATAATGAAAGAAGAAAATCAAAACGCCCAGTCCAGTTCCCTCGCTCTGGTTCCGTCTCTTCAGGGATCTGCTCTCGGAGCATCACTTCCCGGCACTGCACAAAATTTCTCTATGGTTTAAAACTATAAAAACATCTAATCTATCCACATTGTTTAAGATTGTTATGACTCGGATATTCTTATTAACTAATAGACGTGAAGCAAAACAATTTTTAAACGTTAAAAACCAATATCCCTTATCAGGGACAGATACAGAAACTCAGATTGGTCGTAAAACATGGCATTCTTTTAAATGTTTTAACACAAGAGTCTTGTGTTATGTATTGTGGAAATCCTTATGGCATTAGAAAGTCTTTTGACAAGAGATAGGTGCGGTTTCAAAAAATGAAATGTAACGATTAAAAACAATAATATCAGTCAATAATATCGTCAAACTTTAACATTAATTGTATAATAAAAATCATGTAAAATATTTACAATAGATGCTTGAATTTTGTTTTACAATCAAATCTGAAAGGTGAAATATTCCTATTTTATATTATTTATTGAATGGCGCGCTGATATAAATAAAACTATTTATAAATAAAACAAAAAATATGAAAAATTAATAAAAAATATGAATTAAATAAATATTAATATAAATATAATTAAATCATAAGAAAATTATTAATTAAAGTTAACGAATAATTATATATTCCTGTAAGTGCGTGGCTTACATAACATAGGTACTCACATCTGAATTGGCGTTGTCCATTTCCGAAATATTTTTCTTTGCAGACGGTACTGATGCCTTAGAATATTTTCGGGTTTCCATTATTGCTATACGAACATTTTTATTTCATTTTCACATTATTAAAAACCACTTGAGCGCCAGTACCTCACCGCCGCTCACAAAACATATCAATTGATGTTTAGTAAAAATGTAACACTGATCACATTATTATTTTTTTTGTAATTTTAAATAGGAACCAAGGGCTCGCGTTTTAACCGTACATTAAAATTGAAAAATACGAAACGCAAGAACGCGCAGATGTCAAGCCTCGCATCGACCGAACTCTGAATGAACATCTAGGTCAATATCAAGCTTCGTCCCGCACCCTCAGTTGCCCCGTCAGGACCGTCACTTCTCTCACCCGTAAACCATGTGGAGATGCCTTTCACGGCCCTAACACTTCGTTTCTACATCGTTTCGCCCTTCAACACTAGCTGACAAAAGTGAATAAAATAAAAATTTGCTTTTTTCACAAATCATACACATGATCGTTTTTGAACGGCAAACATTACAAACTAAGTTTACTAGTAATCGCGAACGCACCCTGATATTTATTTCTCATACTCTAATAATGCATATCAAAATCTCTAGAAGACAACATTAAAAGTATGCATCACACAAAAGTTTTACTCAATGTTATTGATGAAAAAGTAATTCTGAAAAACTTAAAATCGTTCTCTAGTGGTATAAAACATGTTACATTTTAAAATAGCCACTCAGTATTCATTATTTAAATGTGTCAAGGGCATTTTATTGCATAAATTAATCTCTCAAGATGCATCGGTTAGTAGGCAAAGCGGTACGGTAGGTCGGTGAAGTGGAACGATATTGATTGCGGCGAACGTGCGCGACTTATTACCCGATACGAATTTATCGAATAGATTTGACTTATGAGGTATTCTCTCGACTCGAAATGAAAAGCTATCTAAATAAATACATAATAATATAGACAGATAATTTAAATGGATTATACTTCGTAAATTAATGTTAATTTTAAGGAACTACCGTATACATCATACGAAAACAATAAAATGTCCGCGATAACAACCGCCTCTGCCGGATACGGAGGCGAGGAGCTAGCTACGTCGCCAGACTCACCCCGGTGCTCAGGCGGCCCATGACCCCGCGACGGCCCAAGCCGAGGTTCTTGTCTAGCAGGAGACGCCCTTGCGCTAGTCGAGACTAAAAATCAAACTCACGGCAAGCCTATTGCTTGCCCCAAAAGAACATGTGAAGCTGTGATGGCTGTATGGTCGGCAGCAAAAAGCCCTTCCAAACAAATAAAATAAAATAATTGTTTTAGATGGGAGAAACTTAAGTAACCTATCTTAATTTTTATAAATTGGTGGTGACTTTGAGTACATTTATGCATTACAATAGTCGGATATACATTTTTAAATAATAAACACACAAAATTAATATTAATTTCATAGGTAGAAACACGTTCATTATGAATATGTGTATGTTAATAAGCCCATTTAGCTGTATGTGATTATGTATATAAAATTCGATGCATAATATATTTTAGACTAGGGCTAAAGCGTACTATTTGCATAACACTCAAATTTGAATCTTGGTCAAAAATAATATAAGTCAATACAATAAGACTAGTAGTATTAAATGTAGAGGTATAACCAACAATTTGCAATTACTTCGATTCGGAACTGTTAGAGTAAATATTTATTTGAGAGATTAAATTAACTACATTGCAATTTTTTAATTGATGTAATTATCTAGTAAATTTTTACTCTTTAAGGCATTATGAGATCGGTTGTATTGTTTTCCATAAATTATTTTAATAATTATATTTCAGAGAATTAATATTACAGCTGTGAAGAACAATGTACATAATATTTGTATGTGACTACTATTTTTATAATTAAGTGTTACCTACGCCTTAAAGAAAAGATAACATTTTTAAGTACTTTTTATTTAACCAAACATATAACAATCGGAATGTACAAATATTGGCCCTTGAAGCTTAATTTAATTGCACCTATACCTACATTTTACCTAAGTCTGTAAAAACACAGAATAAAATGCATCAAAATATTACATTTAAAAAATGTATAAAATTCGTTTTTTTTTATTATTTTTGAGCGAGCATTCCTTTGATAAGCGCCTCCAGTTTTCTCGTATCGGCAGCGAATTTTCTGATGCCATCGGAGAGTTTGTCAGTGGACATCTGGTCTTCGTTCATATGCCAACGGAACTGGGCTTCAGATAATGATATTTTCTCCAAATCACTTTCAGCGGCTACCTTTTTATCAAGCACCTAGAACGAAAACAAACGTTGCGGTTACAAAATCAAACTGCCTTATCAAACGCTCATACAACTATCTTGACCTTATCATATAGCATAACATAATGTTATGTAATAATTGTGCAAATATCAGTAAACACTTACGAAAGACAATTCAAATTCATGGAAACTTTTAAAGTCAACTTATTCTCATGATTATTTGGAAACAATTATTTCAAATGCACGTTATACTCGATCGAGAGTTAGGTTAAAATTAATTGCGATGAAAGAATATTTTATATAAGTTAGTAATAAAGGATACATACAAGACAGTTAATCAGGATTTATACAAAATGTATAAAAGTTTTGGTCTTTAGACTATTATAATTGCAGGCATGAACCGCCTTGGTATCACTACGACCATTATTGATCTATTGTGATCGCCATTTAAATGTACCTCTAAACCAAATGCTTTGAAATATTAACTGGATGTAGTTAAACTCAAAAGACTAAGCAAGATGTATCTTACTATAATCGAGCTATGGACTGCCCTTTCATAAGAGAAAGTTGGCCTTAGATTTCGACCAGGTTTAAAGAAATGAGGCTTTATCGTGTTGGCAATGATGTTCACCTTATATGCTAGAACCTGTTCAAGCTCACCTTTCTAATTGGCTGTTCACTATTAGCGAGTTCCTGTAGCAGTTTTGGACTTATGGTGAGAAGATCACATCCCGCCAACTCAGTGATTTCGCCCGTGTTACGGAAAGACGCACCCATTACCTGAGTCTTGTAACCGAACTTCTTATAATAATTGTAGACACGGGTAACAGACAGTACTCCTGGGTCTTCAGTCGCTACATATGTCTTCTTTGTATGTTCTACATACCTGTTCAAAGAGTCATTACATACATTCAGTAAAATATTAGCTAATTTTAACGTTTCACTATTGCGATATATACTGCCAGAATAAAATGCTTCAACTTACCAGTCCAAAATTCTCCCCACAAATGGGGAAATAAGTGTAACGTTAGCCTCTGCACATGCAATGGCTTGGTAGATTGAAAATAATAATGTAAGATTGCAATGAATTCCATGCTTTTTTTCTAGCTCCCTAAAAAATAATACACACTATGAAAATCACAATACAGTTTATAGTGTTTTACCAACTATAACTGATACAAGCAAAACCAGTATTTATTTGTTACGAAATAATAGGTACTATATTTCGTATATATAATATTTTAATAATTTTTAAAAAAGAACGGAGCAGAAATCACAAGACATGAAGAGATGGAGATCTCTGCTTGACCAAGCCAAAGCCCAATTAGCTATAGAACCATAAAAACCACATATGTACTTAGCAGCTTGAATTCCTTCCCAGGTTGATGCTAATTTGATAAGAATTCTTTCCTTTTTAATGCCATACTCTGCAAACATACTTATCAATTTAATGGCCTTAGCCATACTTGCATCCTTATCAAAAGATAATCTGAAATAAAAACGATAATTATCTAGGCATCTTAACAATTAATTACAATCAAAAGGAAAAAATCCAACTGTCTAATTATTCATAACTTAATCATTTAACTCATCTTTACCTGGCATCTACTTCTACAGAAACTCTGCCTGGTATAATCTTAAGGATTTCACATCCAAATAAAACACTAAGCATATCCAATGTTTCAACCAACTGTTCTTCAATGGATCTAAAACATAATATTATATTGTAAATAAATTCAGTCTTGGCAGTTTCATGGTCAATATTTTGACAACTGCTTTTCAGATACATTAATGGAATGGATTGTAAAATCATGTCATATTGGATATTTATTTATTAGATTTAATTAATTTAATAACTTGTGTGAGACAAGTTTTTTATGTATGTAAACATTTATAGTGTATTATTATTCTTGAATATACAAGGATTGCTTATAAGTTGCGATATTTTCCTCTTTCTTAAAGGTGGATTAACTAATCAGGGTCACTATAAAACTAACCAAAGTTTGCAAACAGGAAAACAACACAATTACTAATATTATTAGAACAAGAGTCTAAAGCTGAAATATCATATTGTTTTATTTCAGAAAACATTAAAAATATATACTAATTATATCAAGTACTAATATATTTACTTCATATTAAATGTTGAAGAATAATTTTTGTTATAAGCAATAAATTAAGATGATGAAACATGGATAAGCTTCATACCCTCCAAAGTCTTTGCCATATTTTATAGCTTTATCCAGTAAATGTTGATATTGGTCCATTCCAGCAGCAGATAATATTAAACTAGGATTTGTAGTAGCATCAGTGGGTTTGTAAGCCTTCATAGCTAAAAAAATAATATAATGAATACAGACTAGAATTATTGAATGTGTTTATATAAAGAATTATTTATTTCAAATAATTAAAATACAAAGTAAAATTAATTAATATATAGTTCAAAGTTAAAATTCAATGTAAAAAACTTAAGCTCAAAGTCTGAACAGGACAAGGTTTATCATAAAGTAAAAAAATAATAATTAAAATTGCTAAACTTCTTCAAGCTAAACTAAAAATTATCGATGGATAACCTTCAAAATCACCGGTGTCAGCTACTACCGTGGAATATTCCTTCAGTTGATCCAAAGAACTCATTTTGGTTCGTTTTGCTTGAGGTTCTCCACTCATACTGAAACAAAAGGAAAGCTAGCCGTTTTCGTAGCTCAAGCGAATTTATTAGAGCACGATAGTGTGCTTTGAGAATAAATTCTTGATTGGCTAATAGTTAACGCGTCAAGGTGACCCTGACAACGTGCATTATCATAAATCATTATGTCCAATAACTGCTACTAGCACCTGCAGACTTGTTGACTTCGTGTAGGTCTTTTTAAATGGTCATAATATCTTAAATGTATT
>DWCF01005736.1:0-13621 GCA_018230265.1 Delias oraia
TCCGCTATAGAATAAAAATTAAAAAATTAGTCGTATCGTGATTACAGACTTCTTTCATACAACTACGGAAATAATTTAAAAACTTAAGTTAAAACATTGTTAAGATTTCAGAGTTAGTTAATTATATATTGATTTTGGAATAATTAATGGATGCTAAAATTATGGTAAAAATTATAAAAAAATTATAGCACCGAATAGAATTTCTGTCAAGCATAAACGACTGTTTTTTTATTTAAACAATCGATGTTATTAACGTTTTATTTTAATATTGAAAATAAACAAAAATCCCTTAAAATTATTATAATTATAACAATATAATCTCCACCCAAAAAACTCTACTAATTTGCAATCGAACGCTTAAATTATGCTAAGATTATTTCTACAGGCGTTAATAAATGCGTTTTGTAGACATTTTGTAATATATTTATTTATACTTTATAACTAGGAAACTAACTTTATATATTAAATTTGTAGGGACAAGCGTTTGAGTGTTAATTGAGGTCCATACCTATTTATTTATTGAAAGTTACAAAGAGTCTTACCCCAGGCGCAATATTTTCAGTAAAATCTTTGATAACCTCCTGCCATTGTTCAGGTTTCTCTGGTGCTTCTTTGGGTAGCTTATTGATCAGGTATCCTGGCTCCACTGAGGTTAATACATTCCTAGAATATTATTACAACCAAAGATGTCATATCTAATCTATTTTAAATGTGGAAGAACCATGCTGACTCACGAATTGGCAACCTTCAACGAATTGGCAACCAACAGAATATCAGTGTAAATTGATACTTGTTTCGCTGAGTGCGTGAGGATACCGAAACAACTAAGTTATACCACTTAAGACGTTAATAACCGCCAACATAACCAAAGCGCGGAATGTGGCGCGGTTGCCCATGTGCGAAGGTGATCTCTCTCTTGATAAAATACATAGGTGACACTCACGCCACCATAATGTGCTATTCAGAATTATAAAATAGCCTTAAATTTGTTTTTGATATTCAAAATAAAAAAATTCTTAAATCTAGATAATCCGCAGAATAAATAAAAAACAAAACCCACCTTTGTGACTTCGAAATGTTTAATAAAACTTAAAATAAGGAATCTTAAAACACATTGCGATTTTTATTTAATGTACACATTTGATAATTAATGTGATTATTTTTTTGCCAATAGGATTAATTATTACGTAATTAGTCTTGTCTTCAAATGTTCAAT
Source organism: Delias oraia (assembly GCA_018230265.1). Lineage (NCBI taxonomy): Eukaryota > Metazoa > Arthropoda > Insecta > Lepidoptera > Pieridae > Delias > Delias oraia. The sequence goes on from DWCF01005736.1 coordinate 1,217, forward strand.
TTTATAAAGCATAGCGTTTATTTTGAAGATTCTTCTCCTTTCACGTGATCAATTGCCGGGTTCAAAGTCTCACAAGTGTCGTATTTATGTTAATAATATTATCCAAATGAGAATAATGTAGCCGAAAAAGAATTAAATATTTTAATACATTGGTTAAATTGGCAAATATTAACCTCAAATTTGTAACGAGTTTTTGCGTAAAGTATAGAATCAAGATAATACATAATGTAAGAATTTTAATAGTAAAGCCGGTAACGCACCCGCGGCGTTTCAAGGCCTAGGGGTATACATAGGCGAAGGACCGCTAATTCTAAGTGAGCTTATATTTCGTTTGTCACCGTTAAAATAGGAGGAAGTAAATGTAAAAAAAAACAAGTATTTTGAATTGATAGATGCGTAATAATCTTATGGACATAAAGACGGGCTGTATTCTATGAACTCCAGATTATATGTAGGAAAATAATAATAATAAAAAAATATTATGAAATATTGTGGGAGATTCAACGATAATTAACTATTGCGTTTAAAGACATGCAATTGTGCCCCATCAGTGTATATAGATGCTTAGATTCCTTAATTACTTATTAACATCAGTAACAATGGGAGATATAAATTAGGTAATTATAAAAGATTTGTTTCTAAAATGATTGTGTGCATGATTATGCATAATTCTCAACATTAAAGAACACAGAAAACTCAGTTCTTTCTATAAATATTGTAAAAATTACAATATAAATGAAATCTTTGGCATTTGGATAGAAATAAGAAAACGCGCTGCAAAACACTGTCCTGAATGACAAGAGATATTTTATATAATATATTAATAAACGTTTCCATTGTTCCTATGAAAGTATTATTATAATGAAAATTATAACAATGATGGGCCTAATTAAAATTTATGAATAAAAAATATACACATCATAAAAACTCACACGCCAATGACAATTCTTTGTCATAGAGTTTACATTATAAAATGCTCTACTCTTTATTTTTTGTTTAATAGATAATTATTTTGTTTTTTCATATAGAGGGTAACAGAGTAGTATTTTGATTAAAATTTAGACATTATAAAATATTATACTTAGACAATTTATAAAAAAAACATTCGTTAAAGACAGACTGAATATTTTTACACAGTTAAAATTTCCATAAGTTTTTATTTTACATTTATTACTTCTTATACAATAAGCTAATTTCGTAAATTGCTTTTTTATTATTTTTAAGTATATGTTTTGATATATGAGTTGTCCTACTACTAAAAAGGCTATTAAAAATATGGGTAATATAGCTTCTGTCTGAAAATTTAGAGTTACTTTTTAAAATTACATCGAAAAATGTGCACAAAAAATTTAATTGGACCGCTTCAAATATTTATTAATAAATATTATTAATATAAGATACTTAAAATATTTTAAACAGGCAGAGATATTTCAAAACCAATACGATTTGGAGACTTCAAAAAAAGAGCATACCTATTCTTAAAAGGCAGGCAACCAAGCTGAGAGAGGGAGTAGGAGATGTCCATGGGCGGAGGGGCATTTAATTTAGGTAAACCTGCGTGTTCATTAAAAAAAATATTGTACCTGTCTCTGATATTGTCGTAGTAATCTGCTATCAGATCGATGGCCGCCTTGCCATACTCCCGAAACTGCTGCGAATCCATGATCACAAACACATGAACACAATGGTGTGAACTCCAAAGTAAACTATTGTAGGTCACGAGCGGAGGAGCCACCTGGTGATGGAACGTATAACAAGATAATGCCCTCAATCATTCACGACCGCTGGGTTTATATCGGTTCAACGCGCGCCGTTCGCTTAGCTTTTTATGCGTCTTAATACGTGTTGTATAACAAATGTTTTTTACAATCGATAAAATAGCGTCGTATAAAGCCGGTAACACATCCAATGCGCGTGGCGATCTCTTATTATATAGGAGACCCAGCTGTTCCGTTGTCCGCTAAGCTTACGTGAAAGAAGACAGCTCGAATCGATTCCATAAGATTCGGTCTATGAGATTTGTTATTCTTGTGTTGCGGTATTCTGAGCAGATAGTACGATATACTGAACAAGTTATTTTGTATAAATTTAATATTTAACAAGGAATTATTGCTAAAGAAATATAATTAAATATATGTTTTTTATACTATTTTTATATTAACATATTTAACGAATAACATACATGATTTATACAAACTTTAATAGATAAGAATTTCACTAATTTATCAATTAATAATCAAATGAATTTGGGTCTTTAAATGATTTATTACATGATGAGTTAGTATTTATATTTTGAAGTTTTTTTCTTAGTTTTAATGTGAGTTTTTGACGTTTCAAATTTTTCTGTATCCGTCCTATATTTTCCTTAAAAGGTTAACACACTTGTTAGCTTTGAATTATTGTATTGTATTATCAGAGAGCTTATTCAAGTATTGGTGGATTTTATAAAATATTTTCTTAGAGACAGCGACAAATATAATGTAAATAATATAATAAAAATAAATGTCATTCAATTTTCAATTTGAGGTACTTTTTAGGGAAAAATCTCTGCATAGACAAGTGTGTGTGACAAGCGTGTTTCTCTGAGTGATATCGGAGGCCCTTAAAATGCCGCTTATGTTGCATAAAAAGCCCGCAACACATACAATGCGGACTGTGGCGCGTTTGTCCATGGGCGGCAGTGTTCTCTCACAACATAGAAAACCGCCACCCTCTTCCGCCTCCGCTGTCCACTATATTATAAAAAAATGTTAAGGTGTTTGCAAGTATAGTAGACGTAAGTGTTTTTTTGATTAATTAACACTAGATCTTCGCCAATTGCACTTTCCATATTATAAAGGTGATGCTTTATTCTCAAATAGAAACATGAAGCTGTAGTGTGCCTGTTTGTTGTATCATATCTCTTATATCGTATCAGTGTTTATATGGTGATGCACGGTTCAATATAAAAAATATATTAGTCTTTATGAAATATACATATCACCAGACACCATTCAGCAAACGACATTTTGCTATTGCTATTAAAATATAGTTGTTGTACATAAAAGGTTACTTTTATTTTTCAATAGAGAATGCGTTAGACCATTCTTATATAGAGGTAGGAAAAATGTTCACCAATCTTTAGACTCAATAGTTATAAAAATCGATCAAATTGTTTCGGTGGAGTTTTGTAGCAAACATCGTGCCATTACTATTAGAATACACAATATACAACATATTCAAGTAGAATTATACACTTAAGGCAAAGGGATTCTTTCAATAATATTGAAATTTACTTGAACATGAAAAGTACCGCTCGGTAGAGCGTAGTAAGTGGATCGGTCAAGGCGACTGCCTTTACCAGGAACGTCCACTTATTTCCTCTATCGAAATTAATTCGCAAACTTGTAATTTGAACAATTCGATGTGCTTTAAATTGTGAATGTATGGAAAATTAACATCACGATCGATTCGAATTTTAAGAGTGATCGGGAAGGCCTTGGAATCTACCTATTCTATATTATAGTCATGGATCCGGGAAGTTCATGAACCCGGATCTAACCCGGTTTGATCTCCAGTTATTTAATTGAAACAAAGGCAAACGAGCAGAAGGTTCATCTAGGATAAGCGGTCCTCTACCCTTGGATTGCGTTGCCGAAAAATGTATATTTTAGTTTATTTATTCGGTCTTTGCAAAGTCTTGATAGTGGCCGGGCGAGTGTCTGAACAGACTAGGCTTACAGAATACCAGTGCTAATTAGTACTTTTATCGTTTCGTTGAGTCAGTCCTCACTGACAGAAAGCTTTATTTTATACAAAATAAACGGTGTAAAAAATGAGCAAAACACAATCAAGGCGCGGCTAGCATTATGGTTATCCACACGCGGCAGTGATCTCTTACCATTACAAAGGACCACGAGCAACATTGTTTGTTAGATAAAAAATCTATAGTAAATAAAATTATTTAATTTATGTAGGTATGTTATATTATGTACTGTGTTAAAAGTTCTCGTTACGATCAATATTAACGTAGGTGAAGGATTTCCATCCTTCATGTATGTAAAGCAAACTTCGGCAAGAAGTTTGACACGCGGTGGTAAGTATTTAGCTTTTGTAGTAAGAAATTCGTGACACGATATGAATTTTTTTTCCGTTCCAAAAAAGAACTCAATAGTATAATTTACTGCATTCGGGAAATGGTTGTTAAAAATCTCTAGAACCAAGGTTAAAAATCTAATTTTCTTGCAAACACTTGTAGGTACAATAAATAATTATTCACGGTCCACAGTGCCGTGTTCCGTTACTTTGATCCGCGCAAAAAAATCAATCGTACTCATTTGCGCTCTCCACAAAAAGAATTCTGTACGTGCGGATGTCCATTCCGCATTCGGAGGTCAGCGTCACCGTGTACTTCTCCGACTTGTCCTGGGCCGGTATCGTTACCGGTAGGATGAGTATTGAGTTCGTATGCTGAAGTAGTGTCACACGTTCGAGCCGCGGCAACAACGCCCGAGACGATATGCGATACGTACTTTCACTGCGTAGTATATGCTGGACATCTGTTAGGTTCGTCCCACCTTCAGATAACAACATGCTAAGTATTATTTTCCCAGTACCGGATTCTGTAACATTATCCACAATTATTTCTCTTAAATCAGTAAACACATATTGAGAGCCTCGTACCTTAATGGTTTTAAAAGTATACCATGAAGCGAGAGGTTTCAGGTTCGAATACAGCTCCGGACAGTTAAATTATAATTTATTCGGTCTCTGGAAGGACTAGACAGTGGCCGGGCGAGTGACTTAATACTGTCCCATCCGTGGGAGAGATATGCTGAAGCATATGTTGGCGCACTAATTGGGCCGGCTCGTACGAAGTGATACCACGGGCTCCCAAAATACTCACCGTGAAACGGTACTTATACTGTTTTCTAAGAGCGGTTGAAGATATCGGAGGCCTTTAAAAGTGCCGCTTAAGCGGTGTAAAAAGCCGGCAACACAATCAATGCGTGAACTGTGGCGCGGTTGTTCTTGGCCGGTGGTGATCTCTTACCATATAGGAGACCCATCTGCTTCGTTATCCGGTATAGAATAAAAAAAATATTTTTATCATGTAAAACATGTCATTAGTATAAAGTAAAAAATAGATTGTATGATGAGCTTCACTACGTATAATTTTTATTATTGTTCTCTAGATTACGCCGGCTTGTTTTTGTGCGTTGATATCACTTATTCAGTCAAATGTTCATTAAAAATACTTGGGTTTACTTTTAACTGTTGTAAAGAATAATATTGTTTTTCCTATTAAATAATCTACGTATTGTAATTTTGCTGGTGTATTATTGCAATATAATTTGGTATTGCATTATAAATAATGACTTCCTACAGCAAGTGTAATAATAAAATTCATAGTAATACAATAAGAGTATATACCTATAAGTTGATCAAATACTTGCATCATTGTTTCAGACGCATGTTCTACAAGAGCGTAGCGCAGTGATTTTAACATCAATTCATTACGATGTGGTATTGTCAAGACCGTAGTCCGATAGCATTCGCAGGCCTCACCGCAGCTGCAAGGATCCATCGGCCAAGTTTTCACTTTTGCCTGTAAGGTATCTATGGCCAGATCCCATCTCGCTTGAGTGGTCACTTTAATGAAAAACTCGCCAATATCACTTCTGAACCAAATCCACGAGTTCCCCATTTGAGTGCTGAGACAAACGATTTGAAGGAAAAGTTTATGCTCCTGAACATCTTGACCAGACTCCTTTGGTAATCCAGACAAAGAGATCTCTTTGTCTATAAGATTCAAACGACGTATGTAAAATCGTGGTTTAACATCTTCCGGAAACTCTACAGGTACGTATGGTTCAATATCAGTTAGATACACTTTGAAGGTAGCGTTTATTGAGAATGGTGATGCAACTAAGACATCAACTCGATTCGGACGGTACAATGGACCAGTGACTTTACATTTCCTTACGGGATTAAGCATACCAATGCACCCATGTAGAACGAATATTAAATATGTATCGAAAATTCTAGTTTTATTATAGCCATGCACGAGTAAGATCGCAGTTTCCTTTTCCACAAAGTTTGCATTATACTTCACGCCTAGAAACATTTTCTTCCCATTGTCAGGTGAAGTGATTTTCTCTACTATGAAATTGTTCTTAGTGTTCTGAAGTATGATGTGGTTGAAAATGAGTGATTCTTGACTAGATGGACTTATAGCCAGTTGCCGAGTAGAACTTCTCAACAATGGTGGATTAAAGTGTACTGTATCTCTCGGTTTGAACATCGGTAAAGTAACGTACAAGTGTATTGATAAGAATAGCATCAGCAGGAAGTTTGGCTTCAAAAAGTCCTTACTGCTCAGTGGAAAATAAAGCCGCAGTAAATTCAAAGCTTCGATAATAAGACAGGCGTTATTTATAATGCATCCATTAGAATCGTTGTTCTCTATTTCACAATAGTACGTGAAATGATTTGCCATAAAGGGACAGAATGTTATAATTGCTGATATTATCGCGATGCCATCGGATAAATCAGTTGTGATGTTTGTTATCGTTTTTGCAGGGTTTTGCCTTCCACGCAGCGTTGCATGTTGATGTAGAATATTCTCATTATACCAGTCAACGATCACTTTAACTATATCTCTCGGCTCGCCACTGACACAGACGCATTCAAAAAAACAACTGTCCATAACAAAAACTTTGTAACTCTGTAAAATAAAATCAATCCAGCTTTGTTTGTTCAGTCTATTAAACAGATTTATATCAGATCTTAATTCTTCATTCAATATTATGTCAGCGTTGCCTCTGGATGTAACGTTTTCTGAATAAATCAAAAATTGTTCATAGCTAAGTAGAAATTTAGCTTGCAATACCCATAGATTCGCACCGCGTGATCTCAGTAATGATATAACTTCTTTATATGTATCATGAATTTCTTTCACACTTTTATATGTTTCATCTACACCAGTCACACTGAAATAATTTTAATTTTATATGATAAAAACAGGATTATAATAATTAATTACTGTTTTATGATTAAAGAATATAAAATTGTGTTTAAACTTACGATACTTTTCGTATGTGTTTCATTAATGGCCCTGCAATTCTCTTTACAAAGTTTAAATACGACACATTTATTCCTTTACTCTTTGTACCGCCACTCTGGGAAGATAGAGCCGTAGAAATGGCAAGAAATGTGTCGGGTATGATGGGATAAAGGTCACGCCTAAAGCCTTGTTGAAACATCCATTTCTCGAGGAAGCTAGTGCACGACTCCATATAATCATACAGTTCAAATTGAGTCTTAAGAGGATAAAGTGGATATGGATTTTCATTTGGTTTTATCAACCAGCTTGTGTGTAATGTCAGCGGGCAGTACGTAAAGCAAAACGTCACTTCTATATCACAGCACGACCCAGTCAAATGGTTAAAATGTATAGTCATATTTCTAGCATAAGATGTCTTACAAGAAACAGTTACTTTGACATTAACTTTAGTAAACACCATGTCATCTTCATACACAAGTTCTGAATCTAGCAGCAGAACATTTAGATTTGATTCCTCCTTTGAGCTGCACGAAAAGTCTTCTAAAGTTGATTTTATCTCTATGCGTAGTGATATCATTTGCGTAATCTCCTGACCTGGGTGGCACGGTGGGAAAATAACTCTATGACTGCTCGGGACCATGGATGGCGTTTGCTTTTTTCCAACAAATGTTAAATTATAATAGGGCACCGTCATCTGCTTGTCCAGATACAATGTCGCAACTGACACAAATCTGCCATGGCTTTTAGGCTGAAATACCACCGTAAATTTTGCAGTCATACCCCGATCTAGTTCAAATTTTATATGTGTTTCATTTATAATGGATTGATTCTCTTCTGTTATTAAATCTAGAGAAAAGAACGGTGCAAGTTTTGATGTCAATATAGTTATGTATAAGTTATACTTTGACACATTTGTCATAGTGAACTGTAAGCTATCGATTTTATTCACTCTGCAATTCAATTCAAATTTGTCAACAGAAAAATCTATCCAAGGCACTGTAATTACTCCTGTTAGGCGACAGTAGGTGATGTCCTTATTAATTGGTTTTAATTTTACTTTAGTATTATTCTCATAAAACCTAGAAGGAAGACAATTTGTATAAACATGCCATGATATAATTTCAGCAGAACAAAACAAAATTAACAAAATTACGACTTACTTCTCATATTCACCAATATAATACTGTAGCTCTGTAGAAGATTCGTCTTCACAGGGCGGGCCTAAAAGTCCGTTTACTTTGAAAGGTATATACATTTCATATTCTCTACGGAAAACGTCGTAAATTTTTATGAAAACCGTTTTAGATTGCCCACCATCGATATTAAATTCAAATATTCTCTGTCGCTCGTTTCCAACGGCTTGATAAACATTAAATATATTATCATCACCTGTATCTAGTACAGAAACGACGATCTTTAATGAGCTCAGGTTTTGAAATGTTACAGGCACGTATGTGATCATATTACACGGAACTCTTGACATGATTATATTTTTCGGATGAATAAAAATCTTCGGTTCTATTACATTACCACTTACAGGTAGCACTATATTTTCTTTATTGTTTATTTTCACTAAGATATCAAAAGCAAATTCTAGAATGCATGGTATTTTGACATTAATCTCGAATGTAATTATCATCTTCGGTCGAATAATACCACACATAGGCTCTATTTTAAAACCGGGGATTAATGGTTCAACGACATGAAATAATGCAATTTCCCTAGAAGAATTCTCTAACTTGACCTTTTCTGTAGTCTCCAAGTTTAACGAGATATCTTTAAAGACAACAGCCAGTTGAAGAAATTTTATTGTCAGCTTTCGAGTTATTACGCTTAGCTCGATAGGTATGTTTCTTGTGACTCGACCCTCAGACGTAAGATCAACCTCATGTGTCTTTGTTTTTGTAGCTTTACAGACGTAAATAACATCACAGACTTTGCAAGAGTGCTTCGGTACTGTACCCGATGTAGGCGTAATTTCAAAAGGTGTATCTGGGTGAAGTTCATCCCATTTGAAGCTGACTGGTAAATTGAAATTATTGAATATTTTTATAGGTACCGATGTCACAAAACTTTCAGCACTAACCATACCAAATTTAAGACATTTGTCGTACAACATTAACGTGGGGTTTCCCACTTCGAGACTATATGGGTGTTTTCTAAAATATTTTTTATCGATAATATAGTCAAAAGTGCCAGTCAAAGCACCTTCCACTGAACCAAAGCAAAATATGGAAATCTTCTTCTTATTATATGGTCGAATTTTTAATTTTAGAATTCTTTTTTTATCTTCTTCATACAGCACACATTTATCCTTTAAAAATTCTATTGAAAACTCATGTTTCGTTTGATTCTGTATAACTAGCTCATGTTCTCCATACGTTAATAAACCCACTCTACCAAAGCTCAAACAATACGGGGTGAATATTATATCAAACAAGTCGTAAGTTGAAACCTTCTCACGTATCTTCTTGCAAAAATTTGCTCCTTTAACGACAGGTGTAATCATTGTAATTGAATAACATCTTTCATTTCCTGTGGTATATTTTTCAATCACAGGTTTCTTTGCATAGGAAGCCTTAGATATTTCCAAGAATTTATAGGCTTTCAATTTTCGAGTCAAATGAGTTTGCAATTCATTCTCTAGATATGTATATCGTGGATTTGGGGAATTCAACTTATGTAGTGATTCGATTTTTGCTATATTCGTCGTTTTCTTTTGATACATAACTTTCATATTAAACTTTATTGTATATATTAAGAAGTTAGTATCAGGCTCCTCGTTTTCGTCAACTTTTCGTTCATCATAATTGTCATGTGGGTTCCTAATTTCAAAGGTTATTTTGTTACCCAATTTTAAGCAAGTGGGTTTTATTGAAATTGTCACCTTTTTGGAACAATTCGGAGGCACAGAGAACTTTAACGGTGTTACTTCGAATCCGGTCACTCTAACATATCTCATATTCGCAGTCATGAGATTGGACTCGTTCCAAATCCTTACCTTCTTAGTTGTTCGAACATTAATTAAAGTGTCGCCAAAATCGACTATTTCAGGACTGTGACTTATTTTCGCGTATTCAAATTGTCCACTAATATAGTACCTTCCTATTTCTGAATGCAGTTCATTATAGCAGCAGCGGCTTCCATCCACTTTGATAAGTCTTAAATCAAACACAAAACGGCTGTCGAACTGTTTGTTTCTCTTGGCCTTCGATATACATTCGCTCAAAGGGGTAAATGTAATTTCTATTGAAGTTTCATCTTTTTGTTCGACAGTGAAGGCTCTATGCGATGCTGAGATTTCACGAGCTTCATCGAACTTCTGTAAAAAGTTTGAATTAGCTTATTGATTGATCTAAATTAATTAAAACTGCTAACTACAAAAACACAGTTGGAATACGCAGCAGAAACTAGGTTATATGATGACAATATCACGCTACATACATAACACTTATTCTTCCAAGCGACATATATATATGTATATGCCTCAGGAATATTCATCTGTTAGAGAAAGTAATCTCTAATGTAGCGCTTATCAAAAAATCTAGTGTCAAGGTTTTGATTTTCAAACTCTTCCAGCATGACTTAGTAGAATTACTTAGTAGAATCTTAGCAATTTTATGTGCATCTCAGGTGAGTCTGAGAATTTTTCATATACATAAAATTTATTGGTGGTGCAACCCAATTTTTTTATACTCACCACTGAAAAATATATACAACCCTAAATATTACCAGTATACAATTTTTACCCTATTTTAAATTCGTTAGTAGCATAACTTATTTGGCAAGCCAAGGTCAGCTAGTAGTACTTTAAAAATTGTTCCAAAATGTCCAAGTATGAATCAAATGCAAAAATATAGAATGACAATGAATGTGAAAAATCAAACCATAAGATTTCCATCATATATAGTCTTCAAATAGGTGCAAGTATTTAAATCATTCTCAACATCCAGAAGTTGTGACGTAGAGAGTCCCACAAAGGATATAGGAAACTCAACCACTTTAAATTGTTTAAACACATTATCTAAATTATAAAAGTTACATCCATACATTATACTATTCAAAAAAATAAATTCAAATATTATTAAAATGATTTCATCAAAAAGAGATTTACAATTTGACATAAATCAATAAAAACTTCATTCACAACAAACATTGACGTTTCTTCAAATTTTCCGCGAATTCTCTATTCATATTATACAAAACATATTTAAATTACCCATATATTTTTTTCTCTATTAGGGATTTCGCTAAAAGAGAAATATATTTTTAGTTTTTATATAAAAAAATATTAACAAGTTAATAGTTTGAAATTATTATGTAAAAAAAAGGCATTCGTATTTAGAATACAAAAATGAATCGCTCCATGTAAATATTCTTCGAAATACGAGAAAAAACTATTTTTTTTAAATTACCTGAAATGGTTTGACACCCATACTTTTCTATATCCTCATACAAACTATCCGTAATAATACCCACATAAAAATAAATTTAAATTTTAATACCATATTATACAGTTCAAGTAATAGTCGAGAGGTTCCGGAAAGACAAAACAATTATCCGACTAAAAAAAGGAGATCAGTTATCAATTTTTCGGGTTTGGCGCATAAAAGATCGCTGAGGGTTCATAATTGGCCCTGGCAGGTCCCGTGCCGAGCAGGATGACGTCTGCCGAGTCCACTTATTCTTCATAAAAATAAATTAATTTAAAACCTTTAAGGCTATAGTTATTTTAGAGCCTCGCAACTAAATGGTTTAATTAGTTTACCATGAAGCGGGAGGTATCGGGATCGAATCCCGATTTTTCGATAATTTATTCGGTCTCTAGAAGGGTTTGATAGTGGCCGGGCGAGTGTCTTAATATTGTCGCACCCGTGGGAGAGCCATGTCGACGCATATGCTGACGAACTAATTGGGCCTGCTCATCCGAAGTGATATCTCGGGCTCACAAAATACTCAGTGTGAAATGATAGCTGTACTTGAAACGGTGCTCTACTTTGTTTCGGGGAGTGAGTGAGGATATCGGACGTCCTTAAAAATTCCGCTTAAGTGGCGTAAAGAACCGGCAACATAACCAATGCGTGGACTATGGCGCGGTTGTCCATGGGCGGCGGTGTTGTCTTCCCATCTAGAAGACATAGTAGAGTAAGAAGGTATAGTATAAAAAAGGTTGTATGTGTATCCCAGAATGTAAAAAAATATAGCAGAGTTTCTTGCCGTTTTGTCTCTGCTTATTTCCTTTTGAATCGATAGTATGTTCTTAAAAGCTTCTTCTTCTTCTTATTCTTCTTCATCAGCCCATTCAAGTCCACTGCTGGACATAGGCCTCCCCCAAAGACGCCCACCCGCTGCGATCTTGA
>DWCF01005737.1:0-13614 GCA_018230265.1 Delias oraia
ACCAAGCGTCGGTAGGGGAGGCCTATGTCCAGCAGTGGACTTGAATGGGCTGATGAAGAATATATGTATGCTATCATTAAAACATAAGCAGTTAACCTTATTTTATATAAATTAATATTTTTTTATTCTATAGCGGACAACGAAGAAGGAAGGTATCCTATAAGATAAGAGAACACCAACGCCCATGATCGAGCACGCCTCAGCATCAAACGTCGAATTTTCTAAAAATACGAAGATTCTTTAATCTTTCATACGTTTGACAGAACTGAATAACAGTCTGTCGGGAATCGCATTGTAAATTTACATTCATGAATGAATAGAGGAATCTATATTCTCAAAGGAATTATTGTTGATGTTGAAGAATTGAAAACTCATTTTTACCTGTTTCACTGAATGAGATTCACAAGGAATTAATATTTTCAAAAACAATATAGTACTGTGCACTTTTTCTTGTAAAGTTATCGTTTCAAAATATATATCGAATTGATTGATGAATTTAAACTGTGGGTAAGTGACCATTTTTACAGGAATTATGAAATTTTTGCAAAGTTCTCTCTGGGAAATATATACCTTATACTGAATAAAGAAATAATATACTATAATTTAAATAATAAAGGCCTTATAAATAAATAAATCTACTTGTTTGAGACATTTTTGGTTGAGATACTTAAAACTGTTAAGTCTGTAACCATATTTTCGATGTTAATTTATATATATTTTTTTTGTTTATATTTATTTGTATTCTTTATAATAACTATTTGTTCAGTTTTAATTATCGGTTGGAAACGATTTGTATTTCATATTTAGTTTACATAAATGGTAGAAAATTTGCGATGTTATTTTAAGACGAGTCTCTGTACTAATAAAAATATAAATAATTAAACATTAAGTCGTCAAGTTAGCAGCAGGGACAAAATTCTTATACCTACAGAACCTTCCACAGTCGCTTTGAAATAAATACCTCATTAAAATTGTCCTTGCTTTTAAATTCTTACACGTATAACTTGCTATAAAGAGAAAATGTTTCCGACAAAAACAACTTTTTATAGAAATCTCGTAACGTTATTCCAAACAATATCAATTTCCTTGTAATTTTTATTCTTTTACTTGAAAAAAATTATATAAATTAATTAATATTATAAGTAAAAATAAAGAACTAATAATAATATTATTATAATAAATATAATCCACCAAACACAGAGTCTGGTAGCTTGATCGTTTTAAAAAGTGTACCACGAAGTGAAAGGTATCAGGTCCGAATCCCGGTCCGGACATTTATAATTTATTCGGTCTCTGGAAGGGCTTGACAGTGGCGAGTATTTTAATACTGTCGTAATCGTGAGAGAAAAAGATACGACGGGCTCACAGAATACTCAGCGTGAAACGGTACTTGTACGGTTTTTCGCAGAGTGAGTGAGGATATCAAATAAAGTGCCACTTGAGCGGTGAAAAAGCCAGCAACACAATTAATGCATGCGGTGGCGCGGTTATACATGGACGCCGGTGTTCTTGTACTCTATGGGAGACCCACCTGTTCCGTTAACCGCTAAAGAATAAAAAATATATTCATATATTTTCATATGAAGAAAGATAATAATGAAGGCATCTTAAGAACTTCTTAATTGTATGAAAAAGTTCCTAGTTTCATTTATTATATTTATAGATATAAGTTCTTCTTGTTTTAATGTTATTGACGTTTAGTATTGCAAAAAGTCTAGTTTGATGTAGGTAGCGGATTGACAAGGCAAGTCAGTGTCCCGTGAAATTCGCTTGGATTGTTTTCAATTTAATCACGACACACGGGTTAGGAATCGGTGACAAGTTAGATTAGCAACTCCTGTTTTAACTTTATTCAGAATTCACATCGAAATAATTGATTTATTTTACATTAGCCTTACTAATGGCGTTGTTGAATTTTATTAACAATGACAGTTGACCAGTGAGACGTAAGTGGCCGAGTTATAAAATTTTAAGTTTTTAAGTTTTTTCATTATTAAAGAAAAATTCAAATAACACCATTCAAACTAAACATTTATATTTACAGTACTATTATATAATAAATAAACATAAAGACCGACTAAATCTTTGATTTAAAAACAGAAAAAGAAAAGAAAGAGTCGGAGTAGTTTTCTTATGTTCTTTATTCAAATATATATATTTTAAACGTCATAATTATTATATTAATACATGAGTTTCTTAAGGTTTTTCATCGTAATTCCTACGGGGAAAAAAGAAAATTTGATCTAATATACAAAACGAAATCTCGAAATTATATAACTCTGACATTATTTTATACAAATGTATAATGAATGACCTTTGGGACGTAATGGACGTCATTGGCTATGATTAATTTGCTTAGTTTGACAACTAACTGATTTGATTATACCGTATCCCCACCGGACAAAACACAGCGGAAACAGCCGAAAGCCACGGAAATACAACGAATATAATACGCGTAGCTGTGCGTTGTCTCTGCGGGCATGTTTTTATGACAACCGCTGTCATCAGATTATAACGGGTAATAGGGAACGATTATTCGGTCGTTCTGCTGTGGTTACATTGTTTAGTTTTCATATTTATGTTGAAATACAGATTTTGTCGGTTGCTTGAGAGATAAATTTAAACAATTCTTATAATTAATCCTTCATATTTTTTTAGTATTGATTATTATTAACCTTATAATAATTATAAGTTTGTACATAATGATATATTATTAATTTTATATAAACCGTAAATTAAGTCTTATTCTTATTATTAAAATTAACACCAGGTAAGCAATGTTCTCAGTGATCAACTAAAACAATTTTTATTTATTTTTTAATATAAGACACGATTTATACCTTTAGATTATCCTTCCCCCAGAAAATATTTTCTGTCTTGGTGCTAAATTTTATATTCCAATTACTAGTTACTAAAATAATCAAGCTTTGCATCAGTGATGGAATTTTTAAGACTTGTAGCCAATCCATGTATTTTTAAATGAAATTAAATGAATCTAATGAAAATATTAATTTAGATCAAAATAAAAATGTACAAAAACAACCAGCAGCAAAACAAGTCCAAGCGAAAGGTTTTACTCAAGGAAGATTGTATAAGGAAAAATCAAAGCTACAATAAGATTTATGCTTACCCTTTCAGCAGCCTATCTCAGACAAGTTTAATTTTATACCACAAGTTATCGCGAACTTTTCTCGCAAAATGTAATTTATGACTGTTTTTATTCGATTCTAGTTTGTCCACAACTTTTAGTTTATATCATTGGGGTTATTACGTAAGTTATGATACATTTATTTAATTTGAGTCTACATTTCACGCATTCGAAATAAATATATCCGAGTAAAATAGCACATTTGATCATTATCTTAACATTATGGTATGTGTATTTGAAATATGTGTAGAATTTTTTTATGATATATCGCTTCATTGAATGTACTTTATAAAATTAAATTAACCTTATATAAAATATAAGTCAGTATTTTAAATATATTTTATAAAATCAAAGTAGATCAAGCAAGAAAATGTTTTATTTTTAATTAATTCTGTAAGTTTATAAAAACTGATTCTTTATCCTTCTAAAGCACTTCCAATAATATTAAATTGACTAAGCTTATTCATCAATAATTTTTGGGCTCTGGAGGATTTAACAGTGTCCATGCGAGTGTATTAACACTGTAGATTTCTTTTTTTATTGGAATGACTACTCGCCTTTACATTTTAACGCGGACGCACTCGAGAGCCCGCTAACAATTAATTTTAATTTTTGCTACGACTAGTGCAAGGGCTTTTTTATGATATATCGGAGAACAGAACAGGTGGGTCTCCTATATGGTAATAGGACACCGCTGCCGATAGACAATCGCGCTGAAGTCTGCGTATTGGTTGTGTTGCCAGCTTATTACGTCGCTTAAGCGGCATTTTAAAAGGCCTCCGATGTTCTCACTCACTCAGCGAAACCCAGTAGAAGCACCGTTTCAAGCACAATTATAATTTCACGCAGAGTGTTCTTTAAGCCAGTGGTATCACTTCGGACGAGCTGGCCCAATTAATACCTCAGCACATGTTTCAGTATGGCTATCCCACGGATTAAAGAAGTAAGATTCAAACCTCGTGGGCGAGAAGTCCGCCTGAGTGGCCGGTGGTTCACATATATGACGCTAAAAGGGAAGACGGGCCTTCACCACTTTACTACATCTACAACTAGAAACAACACTTTTACATCGAGCAATATCATTATCGAAGAAAATTAATCTTTTA
Source organism: Delias oraia (assembly GCA_018230265.1). Taxonomy (NCBI): domain Eukaryota; kingdom Metazoa; phylum Arthropoda; class Insecta; order Lepidoptera; family Pieridae; genus Delias; species Delias oraia. The sequence goes on from DWCF01005737.1 coordinate 4,255, forward strand.
TTTTATATTGCCTGAGGTACAGTGTTTTGTGACAAATAGAACAACTGTCAGAACAAGGAGATAGAAAAGTTTTAGATCTAATCTTTATAAGATCTAAAAGTTTCTTATTTTTCAATAACAAACATATTTTATTGTTGTCAAGGAGCTTTTGCTTTGACATGAACTTTTTGTTTTCCTACAAACTGTTAATTCATTTTTAAACTTATTGTAATTAAATTTTTCTGCTTGAATTACTTTATTTTGAATGTTTTTTTAAGATCAAAACTATATTTTATAAAAAAATAAATAAAATTTGAAAGATTATATTCAAATTGGATCTTTAATATAATTCTTTAATTAGATGAAAACTTATATGTTTTAAACAGATACAGAATTTACTATCTGGTACTAGCTTTCTGTGCCGCAGAAATTTAAAACTGGTGGGATAAAGGATCAATGGTACTTATTTTTATTATCAAAGTTACGTTTTGAACTAATATAAACCGGACCAAAATTCCATTTCAAGTTTTAAATGAACACCTTCCTTCCGAATTCAAACTCAGCTAAATCTTCCTTTGTCAACAAACCCATTACTTGCGATAGAGTAGTTTCGTTAAACTTTGTTTATGACTTTGAGATACCTTCTATAATGGGCATAATTTCGAAGACAGATAGCTGCCCAAACAAAAGTTCAAAGTGAAGTTTGTTTAAAAGAGGTGGAAAAATCACTTTAAAATTGAAAAGGAATTTATTGCGTTACCATTTCTCTGTTTTTCTTTCTCCTTAAAAAATGATTAAGTATCAAATAACATGTATGTGTGTGTGAAGTATCTTAAAAAATGTTTAGAAAAATGTACAAAGTTATAGTAAATTATAACTTTATTCAAAATTATAGAAACTTTTAAGTAGTTAGAGTAATGAATCATCCTGAAGCATATTCCTATGAACGAATGAGGGGACTTGTACCACTGGTTCAAAGAATACCAGCGTGAAACAGTATTTGTTTTATGTTTATATGATTGATATCAAAGACCCGTAAAATTATACCACTCGGGCGACGTAAAATACCGTACCACAACCTTAGCGGGGATTGTAGCAGGGCTGTCCACGAGTGGTGATGATCTATCACCATCAAGATGCCTGATCCATTGCTCTTTGTTCACTAAAATAAAATCTGTGTAGAAGAATGTAATGTTATGTGAAATGTTTAGATATAAAGCAGACTAACAAAAAACACAAACCTACAAAATCCCTAAAATTGATGGCATCAATTTTATATTGATAGGGTAAGCTAAAGCAATATTGTTTGGAGTAAACCTACTTTGCTTTTATAGCAAAAGGTAAAGGTCAAGTCATTTTCTTTAGAAAATATGTTTTTAAAGCTATTTTTAACTTACAATCAATGATAAAGAAGACATAGATACTTGAAAATGTTTGCGTTAAAGAGTGAACGTAAAGTTATTTTAAATCATTATACTTATATTATTAGTATTATTCTTAAATTACTATAAGGTAGTATTATAGATTGAATATCTCATAAATTCTCCTTTTTTATTCTATTGCGGACAACGGAGCAGGTATGTCTTCTATGTGGTAAGAGAACACCGCTGCCCATGAACAACTACACCACAGTCCGCACATTGGTTGTGTGCCGGCTTTTTATGCAGCTTAAGCGGCACTTTTATAGGGCCTCTAATATCCTCCCTCACTCTACGAAATACATTACAAGTACCGTTTACGCTTAGTATTCTGTGAGCCCGTGGTATCACTTCGGACCAGCCGGCCAAATTAGTGCGTCGGCATATGCTTCAGCATAGTTCTCCCACGGGTAGATTACAATGACTCTTTAATACAAGGACTTCAACTGTACCCTTGTTGCAAGTAAACCTATATTGAAATATTTTATAGTATTTCAATAGATAGCGGGAATTGAATGCATATCTATTCATACGTTCATCCATTAGAATTAACGTGCTAGCGCCTCAAACTGAAATTAGTCATACAATTGTAATTTCACTAATTGAGCAATAACTGTAAGGGCGTGCACTCATCTAATTCGTATTAATACTTTTTATAAATGTATACTTACACACATAAACTAGCAATCATACATTTACTACGGCGGCTTAGTATGTCTGAGTACGAAAAATCACTTAGTAAAATACCAGCGACATTACAAAAGTCGCTGGTAGACGCTGGATGCAGTGCACTTCCGAAAGGTATACATGGAGGTACAAGGGGGAGGCATGGAGGATGTCCAACAGTGGACGTCATATGGCTGAAATGACAGTGATGATAAATTGTATAAACACCCTCATACAGTTTTTTTATAGCAACGGTGGCAAACGAGCAGGAAGCTCAACATTTATCTACTATTTCACGATGTTTCCGTAGTATCACTCCGGATGAGCCAAATTGGTGCGTCAGCATATGCTACAAAGCGGTGAGACTATGAATCACCCTTGGTATAGCGGAATGATAGTGGAAGTATAGTGGTTACAGACCTTCCAAAGACCAAATATGCATTTTTAATTTTCTTCAGACTTGTACTTGACTTGGTCGTACCTGGAGCTCAAATCACGCTAGCTTATAAGGCTGCTTAGCAAAGAGGCTTTAGATCTGGATTAGGTGAACTGAAAATCTAGTTTTTATGCAGTATCATATTTTACTGTCAACACTGGCCTTATATGACAATTTGACGGGTGTCATGATTGATGACTTACTCTTGATAGCACTCCTTACCGTGGGATAATCAAACCTCAAGAGCTTGGAAAAACATGGAATTTCCATTACAAAGTAAATTTAGTACCTATCGTAATAAATATCAGAACGAATAAAATTTACAAGTAATTATGGATACAATAAAAACTTATATTAAACTGCGGTGAAACATACAAGATTTATAATATATTATTGTATGTTTTTTTCATTTCTATTGATATTTGAGGCAGATAGTTTGAGGGCAAATAACTTTATTCAATATATTATTTTTGGCATAATTTATAGTTTGTAAATTTATTCAGACCTTTAGACTTCACAGTGCCCGGATGAATATGACAAGACTAAATTAACAGCGGAAAAATCATAGGAACGTGCTTATTAGGCTCGCTCATCCTGTTATAACCAGAGGCGTCTTTACCTATAGTAGATCCTGGATATATAATGATATATAGGACCCTGTGTTTTTGTCAGAATAATATTAGAACTTATAAGAAAAAAGATAGAGATCAAGATGGAGGCCATGGGCAAGTGCCAAACGTGCCCATTGGGAAAGAGGGCTCTGGTTATAACCACAAGTTCTCAAAAAACTAGTAAAATTTTACTTGTTCTGAGTTTCGCTTAGTAAGTGACTTTTCCAGAGATTCAGTAAGTTATACCAGTCAAAACAATATCTGTTTACTTGTGAATAAACCGTTTATTTGTGCAAATCATTGTCTATTATTAATATCGTAGTAAATCTATTGACATTTATATAATAGTTTGAAGTACCCACTTGTCTGTTTCGAATGTCAGACTCGAAGTCTCAAACTCTCCAACGTAATCAAATCGACAATATAATTTCAAGTTTTTTGAAATTCTTTGGCAAATTTGTCAATGGAACCGTAATATTACAATTACGAATGTGGCACACTCAAAATCTGCTTTGGTTCTACATATAGCAACAAAAACCTGTTAAAAACCATCGATAACAGTCAATAAAATCATTTGGGATTAATTATTTTTAATCTTAGTATTTATAGTAGCATACGTGCTACTCCCAAGACTTGAGAACTCTTGTATTTTGTAGTATCCTATCTATTATGTCTAGCTGTTTACAGGGTACTTTATTGAAAATTTAAATAGTCTTTATTTAAAATAAATATCTTTTTGATAAAATTATACAAGTTTATGTTAAGAACTACCCATCTGGTATGTAACGCGATGCTTAGTATATCATTATCATCATCTTCAACAGCCTTTTCAAACTTATTAATTTGAAAACATATGTTATATATAAACATTACTATAAATTTAGGTAAATGACATTGGTAAACGAATCTTATTGTTAATGGTAAACAAATGTCATGTTTAAACGGCGAGACGAGACAATAACATGACAGATACATGATAAAAGCCACTGAGATAACGCTTCCATATCAAGGTATTGGAGGTAAGAATATATTCAGTAATGTAAGATTCTAAACTACGGGAACTCGATAAGCAGGTATAGATAAAGTTGTATTAGAGACATTTAGTCTTCATACATTATTAAGAAGTTAGATTAGATGGTATCTATCATATGATCCTACTCTTAGCTCAATAAAACTTGTCTAGACCCAAGATAGAATTACGACATAAGATACCATAACTGCAAATCGAAAACCTATCGCGTCGAACAAATGTGTTATGATGGGATACTTTATAAGATGGGATACTATTAAGAATATTCACATGTTATTTAAGTTTCAGTGGCTTTATGTGATAGTGATTGAAATCACTTAACAAATTTTATGTATTCTATAAATTATGCACATTTCGTAGTGAGGATAGAAAAGGTATGCCCTAAAGGCGAACAATGTTCGTTTGGTATTTTTAGGATGGATTCTGTCAGCGCAAAGCTTTTTCTGCAATAATACGAAAACTTTTGATATCAACATACAGCTATTAATTGCGGAGAATAAATTCAAAGGTACTAAAAACACTTTTCTAAATTACACAAAGCTTTAAGAGTAAATAATATATGAAACTACAAATACCTTAGCTATAAAAGCCAAAACCAAAATTTAAAACTCAGTGTAAACTTCGATAGTCTAATTTCATTTTGAACAGGTCAATTTCTAACACCTTAACTAGGCAACAAAGTACATAGAAACCTGAGTGAGGCAAACAACTTTAATTTTCTTGGATGTTACCAACTTCGGACTCTCTTGTCAATAAACAGTTACCAACGTTAACTTATTGTTATGTCGTGAGATGTCGTGTCTATAGAGTTGAACTTGCATTTATTAGAAAAGAAATATGTATTTATCCTCTGTGTATAATTTCTAACTTCATTTTTCGTTGATGAAATTAAGGCTGCTAAATATATAAACGATTTTGAACGCTTTAAAAATATAAATGCTTTTAACTTTAAATTATTAGGTATTTTTCTCAGCGATTTTAAGATATTTTTTGCCGCGCACCACTAACCTGTGGAATCAGCTGCTAGCGGAGATATTTCCAAATCAATAGGTCTTGGGGATCTTTATACAAAGAGCGTATCTATCCCTTAAAACCCTGCCAAAGGCTAGAGGAGTCCATGAGTGGAGGACCCTAAAAAATCAATATCGGCCCATCCATAAAAAAATAAATAATTTCCTCTCGTCTCTTGTATTCGTCTTGTATCATTTTTTAATATAAACCCATATAAAATATGAATCAATTTACAAAAATTTTACATTAGATCTTTATCACTATAACTCAGTAGACCCTCTATAATAGAGCCGCTGTTTCTAATAAAACGCTAAAACTTTGCACATTGTGGAGCACGCGATGGTAAAACATCTTATTATAATTGTAAATGCTGCAACACGTTTGCTTTATAGCCACGATTTCAGCTTTTCAGCACTTTATCTTTCCGGAAACTTTAATTACAATAGGTCTGAAATTATTTCTATACTATCATAGGTATATCGAATTATAATTGTATATTTTATATGATATTGTTATTTTATGTAAAACAGAAGTTTTAACTGCCATTAGATAGGACTTTAAAATCTCATCTACCAAATAACATAAAGAAAGATTTATTATTTTAACTGCATAGTTATTTTGAGAGCTTCGCAGCTAACTGGAGAAACACGCTGAAGCTGAGGCTTATACGAAGTGATACCAAGAGGTCACAGAATACTCAGCGTGCAGAGGTACTCGTACTGTATTCCGCTAAGTGAGTGAAATAGTTGGCAACACACCTAAAGTTCATGGGTGGTGGTGTTCTGTTACCATATAGGAGACCCACCTGCTTCTTCATAAGCTGTACTATAAAAAAAACCAACGTCTGTATAATTCGTTATCTTGCAAAACAGTGCAACTCCAGTAGTGAGTTACACGAATAAAGAAAGTAATATAGACTTTTATGTCCATCTCTTATCTTTGATGGTGTGTCGGCCATTTTGTCGTCTCGGCTCTTTCTCTTTTATGTGGTCTGTTTATGATGCGTATGTGAAATCATGTTGTATGTGTAATAATAAGAGATACACATTAATCACATAAACTAAGACTATAGTTTTCGGCTACCACCAGTGTTTATTTAATTATCTTTTGTAGACCCGTGTTTCATATGGCTTTTCAAAAAAATCACTGACTCTTTTAAAATTGGTCCACCTGAATTTTTTCGCTTTGAGAATCCTAACAATGTATGAAGATTTTTTTTTGTATTCAGAAATAAATTTTTAATTGAAATTCAGACATTGGGTTTAAATGGTCTTTAATGTTAATAATTACTGAGATTATCGTGGCTCTAAAGTCTGTTTTGCCTTGTACTAGCCGAGCTTTAGCTTTAGGTCCAATTAAAATTAAATTTTACTATACTACCCACAAACGACTCAATTTGGTATTAAACACTTAAATTGTATGTTTACATAATACTAATATTATAAATTGACTACCGTAAAATATACATAATAGCAAATTGCAAAATCTCTGTACATCCAATGAAATTTTCAAAGTCAGCTTTATTTTCTACACCACATAAGACTATGAAGGTTGAACGTAAAAAATAATGCGATGTTGTAAAAGCGAGCCTCGTAGCGTCATACGAGTTATGTACTAAAAATTTTATGCAAATTCACCTTTATAATAAATGCAAAATGGAATTTCACGCTCCGTGCCGCTTGTGTCGGTCTCGGGTTATGCCCTTTGAGGCGCTTTTTTGCTTCGGAAAGCACTACTGCACGACAATTATTATGATTTAATTAAAAACACATGTAACTTCCGACACTAAAAATATACATAAATCAAGAAATAGATGCTAACGAGCTTTATAAATACATAGTTTTAGAACCTACCTCAATTTTAATTATAAAAAAAATTCCGACCCGAATTTCGAAATTATAAGTCGTTTTTGTATAGGTTACTACAGTGTAAACGAGTACCATAATTTAAGTTTGTATTAAACATCTCTCATTTCATTTCTCACGTACATAATCTCTTTAAATTTTTAGAACCTCGTAGCTAAGTGGTTTAATAAGTCTTCCATGAAACGAGAGGTTTCGATTTCGAATCCCGGTCCGGATAATTATAAATTTATTTTAATTAATAATTTATTCGGTCTCCGGAATGTCTTTGCCGGCTCGTCTGAAGTGATACCACCAGCTCACAGAATACTCAGTGGAATTGGTAAATGTATTTGAAATGGTGCTTCTACTGTTTCAATGAGTGAGCGAGGATATCGGACGACCTTAAAAATGCCAATGAATGAAACCACAATTAATATGTGAAGTGTGGCACGGTTTTCCAGACAGAATATTCAGCGTGAAACGGTATTTGGACTGTGTTTCTCAGAGTAAGTGAGGATATCGGAGACCCTTAAAAAGTGCCTCTTGAGTGGCGTAAAAAGCCGGCAACACAACCAATGCGCGGACTATGTCGTGTTTGTTCATATGCGGCGTTCTCATACCATATAGGAAAACAACCTGCTCCATTGTCCGCTATAAATACCATAAAAAATCTTCTGATTTTCCATTTGTGATTCTTCGATTAAAATAAAATTTTCACGTCCTTGTAATCTGCTTGTTTTTCTCAATATCCAAAATAAGTATCCATACAAACAGGGTTGTTCGTAACTTCAATCAAAACTTGCTGAAATTGTTGGATATTTCAAAAGTATTACCAAGTTTAACCCAAAATTTTACAACTTCTCTGATTGAAGTAATATTTCTTTAAGAGATTTATTTTGATGTTATTTTATCTCAGAAAAATGTTGGGTGGCAAAGTATATAAAATTCATTATAATCTTTATTTTATTTACTTACTTTTTTATTCTATAGCGGACAATGGAGCGGGTTGTTTTCCTATATGGTATGAGAACGCCGCATATGAACAAACACGACATAGTCCGCGCATTGGGTGTGTTGCCGGCTTTTTACGCCACTTAAGAGGCACTTTTTAAGGGTCTCCGATATCCTCACTTACTCTGAGAAACAGTCCAAATACCGTTTCACGCTGAATATTCTGTGAGCCCGTGGTACCACTTCGGACGAGCCGTTATAATTAGTGCATCAGCATATGCTTCAGCATGCCTATCCCACGGCCGAAAAGATACTATAAAATAGATATTTTTCTCAGATACTAAATAACAGATATAGTTTTAGAAAACGTACACAGTTTATTACAAAATCTTATTATAAAAGGAATATAATAGGTAATAAATATTTTTCACATTTCTCATAAATCTTAGAATGTAAAAGAACATCGCAAATAAAGCTCATTTTTGATTTTGCATCAAATCAGTGACACGGTAAAAGTACCATTTCCTTCCAATTTTGTATAGACATTGCCCTATTTATTACAATACGCTTTATTTTGTGTTTTTTTAACAAAGACAAAATGTACGGCTGGCTGGACGACGTTACGAAAATATCAGTGCTCATATTAATGCAAGTTGGCCCGTGAATTTATTCACTCTGATCTTAAGCATTCGGATTTCTATAAAAAAACTAATTGAACATGGGTTTCGATTGGCACGGGAACGATTGAAATGTAACAATTATATTTATTAGTAGGAGTTCTAATATGCACACTTACTTTATTCATTGCTTACCTAGGATAAGCGATCCTTAACCCATGGATATTCCAAACCCTTACAGGGTCGCAGGTAAGATGCCGGCCTTTAAGAGATAAGTAAACCTTCGACACCAATGAGTTTTTAAGATTAATATAATTTTTCAGAATATATACAGCCTTAACTATGTAAATGAGAATAATCCCAAGGTTTGTTTTAATAATGGCCAACATTTTATATTTGTCCCAATAGATAAATCGCTTTCTTTGTGTGTATACATATATATATGTAGCCTTTTCTACTGTTATTCTTACGGTTCTTCTATCAATTCCATTCATCATACACTAGAAGATATATAAAGTTTCAGGAAAATTGCTTTTACAAGAAAAACACTCGCCTAATGTTATGGAAAGACAACGCGTAGGTTATAAATAACGACATCGCTTGTAGACGAATTAGAAACGAAAATGAAGAATTTTATGTGTCTGGAGTTTTTATTTGAAATCGGAGTCTAATAAAGATGTATAGATCATCATCTATAAATGGAATGGAAAAGGTGCCATCGCACCTTTTCCATCAATTAGTATCACTCGATACAATTTTAGGTGTACGCCAAGATAGCGAATCGTTATACAAATTGA
>DWCF01005738.1:0-13614 GCA_018230265.1 Delias oraia
GCGGTTGTTCATGGGTGGCGGTGTTCTCTTACCATATTGGAGACCCACCTGCTCCGTTGTCCGCTATACTATAAAAAAAACTTATATAATCACTTAACTACGAAATCTCAAATCAATAAATCAAGAAGTGTTAAAACTTCTTCCGTTCAAACAAACAATAAATACTTACCTCTTTACAATAAAATAGCTAAAATATCGAAATTGTGGATATTAAATATCCGATTGAAATTTCATGCTTTTGTATCGTAAAACCCAATTGAAACTGGAAACATAATCGGATACTTCCGGGTATACCCTAAACTCCGTTAACATTGCCGACGAAATAATGGCGCATAAACTTCTCCGAGCACTTTAAAATACCTAATGTTACACTTATGTGAACGAAACTGGATAAAACCACAAAACAAAGGACACGTAAGTTGGATCACACCTTAGTTTCAAACTAGTTTCAACTACTCTACTTGTATGATCTATACCTTTGTGCTATCCGATATGAGAGTGATGCCTTCAATATTTTAAGAATTTTAAACAAAATTTGTTATCAATTTAGTTGTCAACGCCCTAATGGTTGGTAGACGTATAAAAATTGCGTTATCATCATCATTTCAGCCGCAAGACGTCCACTGCTGGACATAGGCCTCCCTCTTGGACTTTCATGAATACCTGTCGGAGGCGACCTGCATCCAGCTTTCTAGTGACCTTTATAAGATCATCTATCCACCTTGTGGGTGGACGTCCCACGCTGCGCTTGCCGGTCCGTGGTCTGCATTCTAACACTGTACGGCCCCATCGGCCATCCACAATTGCGTAATATTTTGAATAAAATATCTATTTTTATCACTATTACAACATCATAGAAGGCATAACATTAAATGTTTCTTTGTATTTCTTTTTTTTATATAGATAATATAGCTTATAACGGAGCAGGTGGGTCTCCTATATGATAAGAGAACACCGCCGCCCATGAACAACTGTGCCACAGTCCGCGCATTGATTGTGTTGGCTTTTTACGCCACTAAGTGGCATTTTTAAGGGACTCACTCAGCGAAACTCAGTATAAGTACCGTTTCACGTTGAGTATTCTGTGAGCCTGTAGTATCACTTCCGGCGAGCCAGCCCAATTAGTGCGTCCACATATGCTTCGAGATAGCTCTCCCACTGGTGTAATTTTTAGGATCTGTATTTTTGATGCATGGTTAAATATGAGGTTATCGTTATAGGTTTGTGTTTTTTTCTTCGTTCTACTTGAATGTTTATCATCCGTTAAACGATATTGGTGAATAGTTTGAAAAGAGACTTCCTGCTTGTTCAAAGTTGATCTTAATATAATTATACCAGGCATATAGCCAGGTATATCATTTGCTAACCCCATAATTGCAAATCTTTGGAACGGATACAATATATATTTATAATTTCTTATCACATCGATGTGTTTCGTTCCACAACTGAGCATTTTTAAAGCATATTAACCGCGTATTAACACTTCGTAGATATAACTACCAAAAGGAAAACCAATATGATTTGGGGAATATCAAACTTAACGCGTAGATATCTATTAAAACATAATAACATACCCGCTGGGGCTAGGGATATCCTTTGGTGGTAGACCTCTTATTAGCCAGTCTGACTTGCTTTTATTTATATCATCGTCAGCCTATCAAGTCCACTGCTGGACATAGGCCTCCCCCAAAGTCGCCCACCTTTGACGATCTTGAGCGAATCGGATCCATCGGTTGCCCGCGAACTTCATGAGATCGTGCTTCCATGCTATTTATATATAAAAACAACATAATGTATATATATGAGTCAAGTGTACAAATGTTTGTAAATAAAATATAAAGCAAATTATATGAGTGGCAAGCAGGAATCGAAAAAAAAAACAAAATGTTTAAAACTTATTTAATTAAAGAATATAAAAATAAAAAAACAAATTAAAATTTAAACTAGAGACTTAAGACTATGTTCGAATAATATACATATAACTGTAGGCACGTGTAACGCGCTGAAACGAGGTAAATGCTTAGCTGACATTCTTCATACAGTGACTATATCTAACAATCTGACTATATCGTATGTAAGATGTATTTGTCTGCAAAAATGCATAGTAAAACCACTAATGCTTCTTGTTTATTCCCTAAGCTAGCTTATAAAGAACTTCAGACACCGCTAAGTACTTCACAGATTGCACTCCACGTTCAGCGTAACCATCAAACAGTTAATTTTCTCGGAAAAACTCCAGCAATTAGTTAGTGATTTCGCGCTTCGAAAGTGTTTTATTGCTTCACCCATTTTAATTTATTGTACGAATTTGAATCATATGCTACGCGATTATGAGCGATTTTCGTATGAATCATTTAGCGAAGGTGATGTAAACTACACGATCTTTATCGTTTTGAAGCGTTGCAAAATGTTTTTTCTGTTTGTTCTCTGATAACGGTCGGAACAGAAAAGGTTGATCTATCCTCACGAAAGTACGTAGCATTTGTTTGAATTTTATACGATAATTTTGCAAGTAGTATGATATAGCCCTATATTTCACACATAGAAGTGCCATGCTGTAGCATATGCGGATGCACTAATTTCATCTACTATAGTATTAAGCGAGAGTTAGAGAGAGATGTAGAGTACTCAGCGTGAAATGGTAGTTGTACTTGAAACGATGTTTCTACTGTGTTTCGCTGTGTGAGTGAGGATATCAAAAGCGTAATACTCTGAAAGGGTATATATTACAGATTGATATCCTCACTCACATAAATAAAGCGCGGAGTTTGACTCTTACCAAATAGGAGACCCATCTGCTGCATTGTCCGCTATACCTTAAAGAATAGCCTCGAAGCTAAGTGCCTTTATTATTCTACCACATAGTGGTATTGGGTTTGATCCCCGTGAAAATAAAAATTATAATTTATTCGACTTTTGGAACGACTTGGCAATAGTTGGGCGATTGTCTTAAACGTTGCTCATGGGATAAAATGACAACATGACATATTTTTACTGTGTTTAGCTGAGTTAATGAGGATATCGGAGTTCCTTGATTAGACCGTTAAAGCGGCGTAAAAAGCTGACAACACAACAAAAACCGGAATGTGGTATTCATGTCCAGCAGTGAACGTATATCAAATAACAAATGTTTAATTAATTACCAAAAAAATCACATTTTAATATTTATGATATTAATATTTATTTTTTTCTAATTTATGTTTGTTTGAATAAGTTTAGTAGTTTTATTAATATTCTTGTTTAATAATCTTAATTAATATTGTATCTCGTTTATTAGGTCATGAATATATTAAAAATTGTATAAATTTAATTTAATTTTGCATGAGTGGGTGGCTTGTCTAAGTTTGTTTAGGATTAGCTATACAAAAACCAGGCAAACTGTTTACCCGTTTATAAAGCAATTTCTATTGTAAATATATCCATAATTAAATAAGGACTTACTTTCATACATATATTAGTCTCTGAAAATTTATTCACTCATATAAAATTCCTGGTATAAAATACATATATTATGTTAAATAATGGAATATATTATACAAAATTTGAAAATGTATATTTTGATTTAAAACTAATAAGGTAGAAATAAACTTCCAATTTTTTTAATTGAATAGGTATAACATAACATCCAAATTAATTTTGGTAACAATCAACTGAAAATAAAGAAAAGACGATAAAATTCTAATAAGATATATAGTTTGGAGTGTCTCGTAGGTTTTAAAAGAGTACCCTGAAGCGAGAGATATTGGGTTCGAATCCCGGTTCAGACAATTATAATTTAATAATTTATTCGGTCTATGGAAGAGCTTGACAGTGGGCGGGCGAGTGTCTCAATACTGTTGCACCTATGGGAGAGCCATGCTGACGCACTAATTGTGCTGGCTCGTCCAAAGACAACGTGACACAACGGCCAATCCGGCCAGGATTTGAACCCGATACCTCTCGCTTCATGCTAGACTTATTAAACAACTTATCAACGAGGCTCCAAAATATATTGTAATACAGTGACATTTTTAGGTAAGAGACTTCTAAGGATTGCTCAAAGCTCCTAGGACCAGTTAGGTAGCTTACCCCGGTGAGCGATGGTCGCTGGATCTTATAGTTGTTAATATTTAAGTTGAAATATCAAATAATAACCCTATGAGGCCTATAGGAATAATAATTTTATGCTCTCAAAGGGATCTCTGAACGAAACCCTATACATCGATTGTTTTATCACCTCTACAAGCAACTTAACAGCTATAAAATATATAAACTTATGATTAATTCAAAGTCAATATATCATTACAGTGGCCATATATTTTATTATTAAAATATTTCAACATTTTGTATAAAACTCTCATGATTTCACCGATTTTCATGAAATTTTGTATTCACATCAGATAGTTTAAATAATGATTGTTCAATTTTCATACCTTTAAATGTAGAAAACTATTTTTAGGCTGGTTTTACATTTTTTATTTTTATGGCTAAAAATTAATAATACATATAACCCTAAACATTCTTTTTTCCAACAGAGTCCTCTATTTTTTAAAATAGATTTTAGTATTTTAATTTTTTATATGGAGAAATGTTTGTCAGATAGTATAATATTTTATTAACGTAAAGCGGTTAAAGGAACAGGTTTTTCATGGTATGATTTTAGCGATATCCATGGACAACAGAGCCACAATCCATCCTTTGTTTGTATTGCAGGCTCTCTACGCCGCTTGAGCAGTATAATTTCACGAACCTCTGATATCCTCACTCAGCAAATATAATAAAAATACTGTTAGACGCTGGTATTCTGTGAGCCCATTGTATTATTTCGGTCAATATTTAAATAGTGTAAAGACATTCATTTGGACACTTTCAAGACTTATTAATGACCAGAAGCATTAAAATATGTTTTTTTAGACTAGTGATAGAACCTGATACCTCTTGCTTCGTGAGTGGAATATAACCAATCATTAAAGCAAAGATCGTTTAGCTATGAAACTCTCTAAATAATTAATTTGGTAATTATAGTTTTTATCCAGCGTTCTACAATTAAATAATAATAATGTCAGAACAATGTAAATTCATCTATCAGTAGAATGTTTCGTAGCACATAACTCGTAACACGTAGCACGTAGCACATTGCTACGTAGCATAATAATCAGTATTCAATGAATGCAACGCAGCGGACATGCATTACCACTCGTATAAAATCACGACGTAGATTATACAAGGATATTCTAATCTTGAATATGCCGAATTAGCAAGGTGAAGTGACAATGGGCAGGCCACATCTCACGTACAGCGGATAGCCGATGGGTACGAAAAGTGTTAGAGGAAATACTACGGACCGGCAAATACAGCGTGGGACGTCCACCCACAAGATGGACAGACGACCTTATGAGGGTCACCGGAATACACTGGATGCAGGTCACCTCCGACAGGTCTTACGGCTGAAATGATGATGATGATTCTAATCTTGGTGGTTAAGGCTTACTTCATCATAAAAGGAAATACAAATCGTATAAAGGAAATACCTGTATTTTCTAGGTTTAGCAGTCTTGTAAGGGTTTTTTTGTGACAATATGGAGGCAAATAGCAAGAAGTTCATCAATAATATGCGTTTATTCATACATAGACACTCTTAACACCTGATCATATTTATTTTAGAACCTTACGCTCTATAGACGCAAAAATCTGTTGGTTTATATCTGCAGCAGTAACTTTATATATTTTTAATGGTATAACTGTCAACGGAGCAGATGGGTCTCGTATATGGTAAAAGTACACCGCACCACCCATGGACAATCGCGCCACAGTCGCTTTTTACGCCACTTTAGCGTTATTTTTTAAGGACCTCCGATATTATCACTCACTCAGCAAAACACAGTTGAGGCACCGTTTCAAGTATAACCACTATTTTACACTGCGTATTCTGTGAGTGTGTGTGTGTATTCCGTGTTATCACTTTCGACGAGCCAGACCAATTAATTCGTCCGCATATGCTTTAGCATGGCTTTTCCACGCGTGTGTCAGTGTTAAGACATACTCCCGAATATATAATGTATTTTTCATTTAATAGTTAAACATAATATAATCTTTACTTTTATGTTTTACCCAACATTTAAATACTCCTTAAAATACCTACGCCGGATATTATGAAAATTACATATTTATAAGATTAACCGAGAAATATTTAAATTTCCTTATTTTGTCGTACAAAACAGAGGTTAAATACACCCTGACAAAGTCATCAAGACCTTAATAACTTTGGGTCTAAATTTAATGAAAGGTTTCACCAAAATTGTCTTTTGAGCCTTATCACATTCTGAGAGTTAGCCTATATCCTTAATCATTCTCAATAGTCAATTTGTATTCCATTACGTCTGTTACATTTTAGGCCCTCACTGTGTCTTTGATTTAATTTAAAACATATAATTGAGTTTAAAATTATAAAATTGTTAGTTATTTTAAAAAAGCAAAAACTAGGTAGAAAAATCATATTTGACCATATTTTTTATACAAGTTATATGTCTGAACATTTAATTGTTCACCATTTGTTTGCTTTATGTTATATAATGCGTAAGACTAGTTTTTAACAAAAAATTGCATAATCATTCCTCCAAAACACTTCGTAGCACGAATAAAATATGTTTTACTCCATTAAATACTGAACTACAGAAAATCCCACTAATACATCTTCAGAATCACCTAAAACCCTTTAACCCTCCAAATGCGACCGCATAATGATGCCATGGCTAAACCGTACCTATCGACTAATTTCATTACTAAAAACTTGCTACAATTACTGTGTCAAGTAGCGGTTCCGGTGCCGTGTGCCGCTAAATTGGACACACGTCAACATCGCTCAGACGTTCCTCTAATTTATTGCAAGTGAGCTAAGTATCTATTGATTTATAGGCCTTTGTCAATGGTGATCAGATTAATCTTGCTTCCCTTGTTTTTCTAATATTTTTGGCAAAATTACCTGGAAAAATTAAAACTGCCAGTCAGAGAATTCAAAAAAGTAGAATAGTATCTTTGAAAGCGCTAAAATAACAATTTTGCAAGTTTAACACGATGTTGTTACGGTTTTTATGGTTTACCGATGTTTAATAGTTAATTTTCCTTGTTTTGAGTTATAATTCGCGAGAAATTAATAAATTTCATTTAATTATTCATTTCTGTTTAACTACTTCTTGTATATATAATTTTATAGGAAATACTTTAGTTTAAAAGTTATCTATTTTTGTGAACTCTATTAAAAATCTCTCAATAGATCAAGAGCAAACATTGTCACCCTTGCAGTAGAAGTCGCTTAAGAAGATCATTAAATATAACTAATTTCTAAACAGAATCGACAAACTTAAGGGGTCTAAGACCTTTACAATAGTGTGGCAAATTGTTATCGGCGCCGAAGGGTTAATAGCAGTCCTTGTTCAAAGTTCGAATTATTGACCTTTTATGTGTAACGATTGCCAAGATTGATGTTAATAAACTTAGATCAATTAAATTCTAAAATTGAGGTATGCCAAGTTGTGTACTAGGTACCAAGTTCCACCGTAGTTTCATAATACTGCAGTAATGTTTCTCTTGTACAAAAATAGAGTGCAATCAAGGATGTTTGTGTGTGAAGGTTCTTTTAAAGCAAAAGAACTTGAATAATATACATTCAAAAACCTTGTGTCAGTAAATTTACGACCTGCGTCTACAGCCGCGACACAGTACGCTGTGTTTATTTGCTACGAAATATTTACTACGACGTAGTATGGCTTATTTGTGAAAATGAATTTACAATTACAGTACCTATATAAAATGTTCACTTTTTTATGGTACTTGTAAAAAATACAAAATACCGATGAATACTATACTCGTTAACAAATATTAAATTAAATTTATTGAAATTCTCACCCAAACTCACAAAACTATGTCACTTAATGGCACTTTAAAGAATATATATTTTAGGGGCCTAGAAGCCAACCGGGTTTATAAGGTGTTTATCGTGGCGACATAGGTACTGAGTTTAATCCCTGGTCTGAATAGAATTTATAATTTATGTGCTCTTTGGAAAGAATTGACGTAGCCGGGGAGAATGTAATAACACTGTCTTATTCATGGAAGATCCATTCTGAAGCAGGAATTGGACTGGCTCACTCACAAAATATCTTCTTGAAATACTACCACTGTCTATCGCTGAATCAGTGAGTATATCGGAAGCCCTGAAATTATAACGCTCAGAGGCGTAAAAAGCCGGCAACACACCCATAGCGTGGATAACAGCGCGTTCGTCCATGAGCGGTGGTCTCTAACCATTAAGATGACTTTCCTACTCCGTTACCTGCTATTAAATATGCATACTTAGAAGAAATTTAATTTAACACCACTTAACCAAATCACACGTTGTACAATTGGTAATGTCATTCATCAAAGTAATTGAAAATTAATGAATGTCGATTAGAACAATGGTAATTTAAAACGATTTTTCATTCATACAAGTAGTTATTATGTAAAAAAGCACTCGGCGACCGATTTAAAAAAGAAAATTTCTATTGAAAAATGCCATTAATACGGAAAAACGTCTGTTGCATAATAAAATCATAAAGCACTGGACTCCGTGTAATGCACGGTTTGCATTCTCGAGGCAAAGTATATATATGCAAATTATATTCAAGTTGCCTCGTACTCGTTTCATAATCTCGCTTTTCCTTATTCACATAAAAACTGTCACTGAATTGTAGATACACATAATAGAAACATGTTTTTCGCAATCACATCACCTGTAATTTCAATATAATATGAATTATTCAATTATTTCAATATAATATAGATTATTCAACAAACGAGATTACTCAAAAAAAGAGTCATGCTCTCAGATGGTAGAGTTTGTCAGATGGTAGCGTTCTGTAAAGGTACGGCGTTAAAAACCGGTACCGTCGGAAACGGAGGCGAGGACCGATATATGTCGCTAAGCCCACCCCGGTGAACTACCGACCGGAATCACAGGCGGCACACGTTCCTGCGACGGCCCAAGCCGAGGTTCTTGTCTCGGAGAAGATGCCCTTGTGCTAGTCGCGGCACGAAACCAATTCTCGGCGAGTCTACGGCTCGCCCCAAAAGTCCGCGAGAAGTTGTGGAGGCTTTATGCCAACAGCGTTTCTCATTTCTAAAAAAAATAGTCATGCTGACGTCATAATACCAGCGTAAAACATTACTTGTAGTGTTCTGCCGAGTAACTGAAGATATAGGAGTTTCTTGAAATTATACCGCTATAGCGGCAATAAAACAGCAACATACCTAAAGAACCATAAGAAAATACCGTGTCAAATCTCGGCACAACCCACTGATTTCCACGTGCAGCGGTGATCTCTTAACATAGCAAATCATATTTCATAATTGTATTTTAAAATATAAATATTATATGGTGATATTCAATGGTTAGGCTGGTATACAGTAGAATTTTTAAACAATTTATTGAATACTATGTGGTAGGTGGTGGCAACCTAGTCTAAA
The DNA here is from genome assembly GCA_018230265.1 of Delias oraia. Taxonomy (NCBI): domain Eukaryota; kingdom Metazoa; phylum Arthropoda; class Insecta; order Lepidoptera; family Pieridae; genus Delias; species Delias oraia. Next base: position 9,484 of record DWCF01005738.1, read on the forward strand.
AATATTAATATAGGTCATAATTGGGAATCAATATGATATTGAATAGGTAATATAAGGTATGTAATATATGTATGTAGGTATGTATTTATTAAGATATTTAATTGAGGTTATTTGATATCGACTAAGCCATACGGCATTTTTAAAAAGCCAGCAACACAACTAAACGGCGCTGAAGTGTATAGACGGCGGTGATTCTTAATATTAAAGGACTTGCGCCCTGTTCTACACTATCTAAAAAATAAAATAGAAATACTTTCGTATAACACCTCATTAATAAAGACATAGGCACGGAAATACACAAGGAAGGAAAACCTCAATTCTTTCCTTATAAGTCGGATATATCAGAAAGGTATATCAAATGAATGTGTAGTTTTTAAATGTTTCGTTTAATTTCATATAGAGAAGAGCCTTGTGGGCAAGCCACCTTGTAGGCTAACGTTAGGTCAAGGGTAGCGGGTTCGGATCGGATCTCCGATCAGAATACTCTTTCATCTGTTTTTGAAAAGGTTTGACAGTGGGCGGACAAGTGTCTTAACACTGTTTTACTCTTGGGAGAGCCATTCTGAAGCATATGATAATAATAATTGGTCCATCTCGTATGAAGTATTACCACACGCTTACAGAATACCAGTGTAAAATAGTAGTTGTAGTATTTCGCTTAGAGGCTAAGAATATCGCGATCTACTATCTTTCGCAGAGCGAGTGAGAATATCAGATTCCCTTCAAAAATGCTACTTAAGTGGCGTAAAATGCTGCTAATATAATCAATGCGTGGACTGTGACGCGATTGTCGATGGGCGGCAGTGTCGTTTTACCATATAGGCAATACACCTAGTCAGTTGTCTGCTATACTAAAAAAAAAATTGTATCGCTCAAGTGGTGTAAAAAGCCGTCAACAATACCATCTATTCTTTAGATGAAGAATAGAAAGGGGATATCATCAGGCGTAAGACGTCCACAGCTGGAAATAGGCCTCCCCCTTGCACCACCATGAATACCTGTCAGAGGCGACTTGCATTCAGCGTCTTCCGGCAATCTTAATAATGTCGTCTTTCCACCTTGTGTCTGTGGTCATCACTTTGACACTTTTAAGGAAAGACATTTAACAAGAAAAGGAATATATATGAACAAAAGTTAAAGTGCAGCTCAGAAACGTGTTCGCGATAAACTGAAATGCACAATGTTATTACAGTATAATGTGCATCGATAAGAAACCTTGCGGGGTAAAATTATGGTCGTCGTTTTGACGTGTCGCCTTAAATCGCCGGATAATTGAAGCGGCTTTCACCCTAATTTTAAAAGGGTTTTATTACTTTGCACTTTTAACGGCTTTAGAAGTCTGCTTAAATTTCTACAATTATTTTTAATTTACGGTAAACTTATAGCTAGCATAGGTCAACAGTGCAATAGTTAATAAAAATTACAAGTTTTCACAGATATATAAGATAATCTGGAGATAATATTAGAAACATGTAATTTTAGATACATAATACAAAAACAAAACGATTGAATATATAGATGCATAGTATATATAGTAAGAAATAACAAAAAAATTGAGAGCCTCATAGCTAAGTTATAGTGCTAATAGGTCCACCATGATGCGAGAGGTTTCGGTTTCGAAACCCGGTCCAGACAATTATAATTTAATTTATAATTTATTCGGTCTCTGGAAGGGCTTGAGCCGAGCCAGTGTCTTATTATTGTCACACCTAGGGCGAGCCTTGTTGAAGCATATGCCCCAGAGCCGGACGAGCCGGCCAAATTCATGCGTCAGCATATGCATCCGCATATATCCACGGCTGCGACAGTATTAAGACACTCGCCCGGCCACTATCGCTCGCCACTATCAAGCCCTTCCATAGACCGAATAAATTAAAAATTAAATTATAATTGTCATGACTGGAATTCAAACCCGATACCTCTCGATTTATGGTATAATTTTAAAACTATTAAGCTACGAGGCTCTTAAGAAACATATCCAGGAAAATATAAACAGCTTATGTTTTAACTTATATTTCATTAAACGTAGACACTTTGAGTAGATTACTTTGACTAGAGTAGCGTGTAGAAAAGTTTTCGCACCTTCAAGTGGTTGCACTTTATAGAAGATGTTGTTGAGACTTGCGCTTAACTTTAAACTTTACATACATCATAGACATATGAACGCCCTAGGTGTTTAGCTTCATATACGTTTTCAATGTAAACAGAACTGAGAAGTATCAGGTTCGTTCGTCGGTCCGAATAAAATTGTATAATTTATACAGTCTTTGGAAGGTCTTGACAGTGGCCAGGTAAATGTTTTAACCGGAATAGAACCTTTCTAAACTGATATAATGATCTCACATAATACGTATGTAAAACAGTACTTGTACTATATTTGCTGAGTGAATGAAGATATCAGAGGCCCGTGAATTGTAACGTACCATTAATGATAAAAGAGACCCGCCTGGTCCATTACCCACTATGAAAACTATAGATATTTAAACTGACATAATATGCTATCAACCAAATACTCTACGTGAAATGGTAGTTGTACTTAAAACGATGCTTCTACTGTGTTTCACTGAGTGATAGAGGATAGCTCTTAAAAATGCCGCTTAAGTGGCGTAAAAACCGTCAACAAAACCAATGCGTGGACTGTGGCGTGATTGTCCATGGACGGTGGTGTTCTCTTACCATATAAGAGACCCATCTCCTCCATTTTAATGATAAAAATATAAATGATAGCAAATATAAATTTTACTTAAAATTAATTTCCTAAATATGAAATATCTAAGGAAATGTTTTAATTACATTGAATGTTAAATAAAAAGACATTTCACAGTAATTATGATATAATTGCTTGTTAAGAGGCCATTAATTGATACTCGAGAACTTAGTGTCTCGTTAGTCATGTCTCTTAATTAATTACTGTTTACGTACGTCTCAATAATTGAGACAAATATATTAGGAATATATTCATCATTATATTTACTTGTTACTTCCGAATTCAAAGTAAAAGATTCGTAAATAGTCGAATTAAAAAAGGGATCCTTAAAAATTACGTACTTACTTGTGCCTTTAATGCCAACAACGAACCCAAGGCTCTGCTAGTGTCCACCGGCGGAGAACCGCTTATCTTATGTGAGCCTCCTGGGCTGTTTCATAAAAAAAACTTTTCAAAGGGAATGCCTTCGACGCTGCGATCAAAATAAGTGACGTCATATAAGTACAGTTTTGCCATATAAAAATGGCCCAATGATATATACAATTTTTTCTATTTATTTTATAAATCCGACTATCAAAAAAAACTTTATTTTTCATATTTCTATACATTCCATGTAATTTAAAAAATAAGATAGCTGTATATTGGTGAAATAATTTTCACGATGGATACATCCAAAGATTACCCTTTTACACAATCTTTACCAAATTATAATATTAGCATAGTTTATAAATACAATAGATTTTTTGTAAATAAACTTAAAAAAACTGATAAGGTATATTTGTATGATAAAATATATTATAGTATTAGTGATTTTTTAAAAGATGTCACGCCTTGGGAATAGTTCATACCATGGATAGTCAGAGCAAATTTTGAAATAAATTATATAACTTATCTAATATATAGTATCTCACGGAATTTAAAAAAATACACCCACTGAGTTTCGTCGTTTCTTCTCAGTGCGGTGACCTTGGAAGCGGTGGTAGAGTGATTTTGACGTACAACGTGCTCAATTTTTGTACTTATATTGAATAAAAATATTTAATTTAATTTAAGACATACATCGTGATTGACAAAATTCGTGATATCAAATTTTGTACAAATACTAAATAAAATCACCTAACTATTGATAATTGAAGTGCTGTATAAAATTTATTAGCACGGTACCTAAGTGAGTTGTAAGAAAATCGTAAACTAGTTTTAAAACCAAGCGCTCGATTCTACTGCGTGATGTTTGGTATTTTTCAAAGCGGATTCTTCATGGGTCTAAAATTATTCTATTCAATAACAATTACTATATAAATACAAGATTATTACGCCAAATAGAGGTATTACTTCCAGTGAGCATCCAGAAGGAATTTAATACTGATATTTTGTGAGGATTTGGTATCACTCAAGATGAGCCGGCACATGTAGTGCATCAGCGT
>DWCF01005739.1:0-13613 GCA_018230265.1 Delias oraia
TGATGTATAAGCTATATTATCGTACAGTTTTATTAAAATCCGTTCATTAGTTTTTAAGTGAAAGAGTAACAAACATCAGGACCGATACTGATCGCGAAGCGCACTTTGGTGAGCTTCCGGCCGGCCGCCCAGGCGGCCAACGTCGCCGCGAAGGGCTCAAGCCGAGGTTCGTGTCTTGCAGGAGGTGCCCTTGGGCCTGTCGCGGTTATAAACCAATCTCTCGGCAAGCCTACGGCTCGCCCCAAAAGTCCGCGCTAAGCCTTAGAGGCCTTATGGCGACAGCGGTTAGTAATTTAAAAAAAAGTGCAGTGTTAACTCTTTACGTGTACTTAGCGTGCCCTTAACCGCCCAAAAGATTTTTTTTTTATTGATCATGATAGCACTAAAGTTCGTTACTAGCTATACATACTTGTTACTAATTGTTTGATTTTATTATTAAGAATGTAAAGAAAACCTTGGACTCTTTATTAAATAAGACTGTTTTCTTTATGTAGCATAGAAAATGCCTAAATGCCAACACTAAACAATATGTCATTATATTGTTTTATTAAAAAATAATTATTTTAGGAATTATTAAAAGATATTATTAATTTATAAGACTAAAAGTAAGAGTTTTAAATGTAGTTTTTTTGATTATACAGAGAAACGCAATTTAACCTTTATTTTATTGAAATAAATAACATTATATGAATACAAATTTTATAAATTTATGAATACTTTAGAAATAAATTTATTGATTTAGTACAATGAAATGAAATTTCACAATAATTTACCATTAATTACAAGTTTACAATCTTTTCTTAATGCTATAAATAAGATATCTATATTAAACTGTAGTTGACATGAAATCAACTAAAATCTTATTACCTGTGGACTGTAGACACTGTTTTCAATTCAAAATAGTTCGTACGTACATATGACAGATTCGAAAACAATATCAAAAATCGCCATCAAACTTAATTTAGTTTATTATTGAGTAAACTTTAATAAATAATACGTCGTAATGCACACTGATTTATCGTCGCATTTACATACTGATGAATGTAATGTTTTAATAAAAAAGTTACAAGATTGTCATGTGGAGGTTAGAATTATTTTGTTGTATATATTTTCCTTCTTTAGTATAAAATATAATTTGTAATACGTTACAGTTCTACTTTAAAACGCACAAAGTTATGAATATAATGTAAAGTGTCATAGTTTACTTCTATAGTTGAAAGCTATCACCCATAGGCGCATTATTTATTATGTAATTAATAAAAGATAACATTTCATTCCAGCATTGCTTTTTAAAATTCATTGGTTATTGTAATGATTACGACAGTGATATGAGACGCTGTTTGAAGTCTGAACGTCTAGATCGCCAAAAACGAAACTATCAAGAATCCATAAAGAAACACGAAGCAATCCGCGCAAGAATTATAGCTGCTCAACAAAAAGCACAGCATTAAATACAAAATGACCTGCGATATCTTGAATTCAATTCAATTAGATAAGAACTACAAATCATTCACAGACAGATACTTTACCAAAAGGTACATTGTTAACTTCAACAACATTCTGAATAATGATATTATGATCATGTTTCATTCAAACAGAGTTGCATTATTATGTTTAGCTCCAAGCCATTCCTTCTTTAAAAATAACCAATCATACCAGTTAAACTTCTCTGTGGGGAATGTCAACAGATTAAGCAACAGTGTTAAGGGTAAAGGCAAGAAGGGTGGCCAAATGTTGACTCCAAAATCAGTTATTTGTAAGGTGGAGTATGAAGATGGGACATGTTTTGAAGTCCCCAGTTGTATGAAAAGCACACTTATAGAAGTCAATGAGCATCTTGTAAAGGATCCCTTGTTGCTAAAAAATAAGCCAGATGCAGATGGATTTATAGCAATATTACTATCCAGTATTGCAATATCAGATGCAACTAAAAATGAACTTTTGACTTATGATGATTACATTAAAGTTGTGTCTAGTATTCATTAGCAAATATTATACTTATTTTATATAAAATACATTTATTTTATTCACCTCTTGATAATTCATATATAAATTAGAAAACACAATTAATTTTCAATTGTACATAATTTTAAATAATATATAAATTATTATATTTAATTCTAAATTGGTATAATAATGCAAGACAGATATAGAGTATAAGATAATGTCTTATCTTATACTCACTGACCTATGCTCCTAATGATTAAAGATGTGGCATTTGGAATGTATCTTTGTATGTTGTAACACAAAACATGATCTCTAGAAGTATTTTCAAATCAAAATACTTAATTACCCCTCAACTGTGCAGCTACAGTGATGTGAGTTTAGTAAAAAAGACACCTCTTTATAAATTACATGAAAAACATGGAGGGAAATTAGTGGACTTTGCTGGATTTTATCTCCCTGTACAATATTCTGACTTATCTGTATCAGCATCTCACTTGTTTACAAGAAGCAGCGGTTCAATCTTTGATGTCTCTCATATGCTACAAACAAATATTTACGGTAAGGATTGCATCACATGGTTTGAATCAATAAGCCCAGTTGATTTACAAGGAATGCCTGATGGATCCAGTTCCTTGACTGTATTTTTAAACGAAGAAGGTGGGATAATAGATGACTTGATTGTTACAAAAATCAATGAAAAACAATTGTACATAGTCTCAAATGCAGGGAGACTGCAAGTTGATAAGGAGCACATGTTGGCTACATCAGAAATATATCGCAAAAGGAACAAAGACGTCTCCATTGATTTCTATGATGTAACTGAGAGAGGATTGATTGCTGTTCAAGGACCAAAAGCTGTAAAGAACGTACAGAAACTAACAAATATACCGTTGGAAGACTTAGTTTTCATGACAAGTCGTTTAGGTTCAGTTGCAGGGGTGGAATGTCGTGTAACACGATGCGGTTACACAGGTGAGGATGGTGTTGAAATATCCATCCCGGCAGAGAAAACTGAACAGGTCACACTGGCGTTATTGGAAGCCGGCGAAATAATATTGGCCGGTTTGGGAGCCAGAGATTCGTTGCGTCTCGAGGCGGGGCTGTGTCTGTATGGTAATGATATCGATGAAAGCGTCACACCGGTTGAAGCGACCTTGACTTGGCTTATAGCGAAGAGACGCCGAGCCGAAGCTGACTTTCCGGGAGCAAATATAATTCTGCGGCAAATCACGGAGGGCGTAACGAAGAGGAGAGTCGGGGTCAGGTTGGAAAGCGGCGCTCCGGCCAGGAAAGGAGCCCTACTCAAAAGCTTAACCGGTCAAGTCATAGGAAACGTGACCAGTGGATGCCCCAGTCCCTCCTTAGGTGGGAATGTCGCAATGGGCTATATCCTGGAACAATATAAAAAGGTTGGCACCGAAATTAACGTCAACATAAGGAAGAAAGACGTGTCGTGCGCCGTCGCTAAGATGCCGTTTGTGCCTTCCAAATATCACATTAAGTAATAAAAAAATTATGTATTTTAAAATGTATTTTATTTACAATATTAATCATTGCGCAATAAACGATTAGTTAACATGAAAGAGAACAGAAAATATAGCTCTACGATAACACAATATGGCCCACCTGCGCCGAACGTTGCGAATCACGGCCGCAACACGGGCGTACATACAACACATTGCGACAAACAAATGGCGCGCTTCATATACTACGAAAACAGTTGAGCGACAATAAATAAAAATCGACCCATTTCATTGCAACAAAGTGAAAATGGAATAGGTGGGAATGCAACATTAAATTTCTTATAAAAATATAAAAGTCGTGTACCATCGTGTATCACAGGAACGCTACCTTACACGCCGCTAAAGTCTTACATCGCATTCGAATGCTTCTACAGGACTAACATTCATCTTATTGTCTATACTATTTGCATACACTTTTATACAATTAAAGTACTTCTCATCATAACACTATTTGTATTGAAGTGAATATAAGTTCAGTTAAATTTTAATATTATCTAATTGAATTCTTTGTTAAATTGAGTATGATTATATTGACAGGTCAGTAAGTTAGTGGACGCCATAGTCCACAATGATTCTCAAAGCACTTGGAAATGTTTCTTGCGTTAGTTATGCTGTACCTATTACCAGATTAGATAGACAACGGCTATGCGTGGGGGTCCAGAGGAGAGGCTTATGTCAGCAGAGGACGCCCTGCGGCTGATATGATGATTATCAGATAATAATATACACGAACCATCACTGCACTGCTAGTAGAACTGTTTGGATGAGAAGCATAGAAAAGCATGTTTTCACAGAAAACAACTTGTCCATCACCCGGTCGACTCAGTAAGTACTGATTATTTTGATATACAATTCCTGACTGACCTTTCACGTTTGTCAGTTAGAAATGGACCACTTTGGAGGCCTAGAGAGGCTAGACCCGATTTTGAGAAAGCAATTGAGATCGGCCAGTTTTTAGATATGAATTACTTTCACTATTCTGCTCGTAACACGATCGGTCTGGCTGTTGGTAGTGGCTGCTTTCATTACTGGGCATCGTGTTGGTGCAGGTTCACGGAGAGATTTCATTCAAAAGTACCGCCGTGCACGTCTTTAACAACAGCAGAAGTGTCAGCAATAATGAATTGATGTTGCAAAAGGTTCAATAAAAATAATGAAAAACGAAAAATCGTCTTAAAATGGTTAATAAATTGGTATTAGACCTGCACAATCTCACACCACCAGCGGCCAGTTCGGCCATGTTCCGTGCAGAACAGTGAGAGAGGGATAACATATCTAACAGCTGGCCGACGTCAAATGCTCTCTGAAAAACGTGTCTAGCTCCCGAACTATGTATAAGCCATTCAATTCGTCGCGATTGCCAACGTCCTTCCTTCACAAAGGCATGTGCTTTGAACAACACCCTGCTACACGTCACTCAATGTTGTTTTCAGGCGAATCGTTCAATTTGTTCCGCGTTAGTCGTCCGAAATCTTCATTCAACTTTTTTATTTTCTCCGTACACTGAAAATTAAAATATTCATTATGGTAACATAAAAATAAACATACATTGGTGAAAGAACACAGCAAAAGTACGCAAATAGATAAGATATATTTTTTATGAAACCAAGAGTCAAACTGGCGGGAGGCTCATTTAGGATTAGCGGTCGTCCGGCCATGGACACCCTCAGCCGCTGCGGGACTGCAGTGACGCTTCCGGAATTTGGAAATACCTCCATACGCAGCTGAAATCAGAGTGGCAGTGCACAGCACAACTCTTTAAAAGCGCTCAGTTGTAGAACGACCAAAATACGGGTGTAGCTTTTCTGACTTGTTTCTTAATAACAAAAAAATGATATTTTTATTAACGTAAAATGTTATACACATAACTTGCTAATCGTCATTTTGTAGATACTAGCATTTCCCAAGGCGCATAACTTGCAAGAAATGCCGAAGAGTTCCTTTCAATGAACGGCTCATGAATAATATATATTATAGGGAAGTGGTAGAGCCGACCTAGTCGTCACCACAAGCGAATACATTTCAGTGAGTATGACAAAATTTAGAAGTATATTAAAACAAATGATATAAAATAATATAAAATCAGATTCAAAAAAACTTTTACAACCCTAAGAAAATACATTTAAAAATAAAATCAAGAACGACCGATAAAGAGATGATAGAGATAATAAGACCTTGTTTAATCTGAACAGTTTACACATTCTACACAGTTTCTGCTTATATACTATAACTTCTATACTATATTATGTATAGTATTTGAATAAAGAAATATATGAATGCGTTCCACTGAGCGCAGAACGAGCGCGCTCACTGAGCGTTAGGGGAATAACCTCAAGTGGATTGGTTTATGGAGCGTTTTGCGCGTCGTTTGACAAGTTAAAGGAATCGATAAAAAAGCTTGCAGAGGTTAGGTTACAATTAAAACATGCATGTGTGCATGTAGCAACATACGCTTCCACATCAACGTCGGGGTCCGAGTCATATAAAACAATTTGCGTCGTCGCCGCCTTCGAGTTTGAAGTGCCAAATCGGCTGTCTCGTTGCAGCGCGTTTTAGATTCGTGGTGAGCGTCTAGTGGATCGCATTCTGTAACTCGACTCGCAGCACTCACATCGTCCTCGTGGCGCCGCGCCTCCGCGCCCCGCCGCCCCGCCGCGAGCTGGCTCTGCATCTTCACGAATATCTTCCTGTACTCGTCCTGGATACGCTTCATTTCGCTGTTTATGTGTTCGTCCTTCTTCGCCATATAATCCTGGAAACGGGTTGACAGTCTACGTTAATAGTACATCATTATTTTTATCAGTTTTTTTAATTAATTGACGGAAAGTAAAGGAGTTATATTGCCGGCTTTTTTATGAGCTTAAGTGCTTCAGAAGCCTTTCGTATCTTCAATACTCATCAAAACATTACAAGTTTTATTTGATGCTGGTTTCCGCGTTGACTAGAGCGTAAATCGCGAGAAGCAAATTGGGTACTGCTACATAAAGACTATTATAATTATATATAATGTTATATGTTTATTTATAATACAATATTGCATACAAATGACTATAATTGTCGGTAAAAATTGCATTGACCTCTATGCAACGGGAAGCTCAGTATTCTAAATGTATATTTTAAATTAGTGTATAATTACATAATCTAAATCATATTTGGATGAATTATATGGCATCAGCCATCTTAGATTTCTGAAATGATGCTCTCTGAGTGGTTGGCGTACATATATTTGAATCTTCCCGGTTGGCATTTTGCTGTCTCTCATACCAACATCGACTTCACACCTCGATTTAATAAGTTTTAGCTATTTATTGGTAAAACGAATACGTTGAAGAGTGACGAACTGAATAAACTAGGTGGCATTAGTTAAATCATTTTTATAAAACGTGCGTTGCTGCCTCCGAGTCTACAGGCCATAAATATTCTTATTATTATACCGGTATAACAGTACCTTGTAAGTGTAGACAGTCTTCTTGGCGTTCTTGTATTTGTCCTGAACGGTTTGCCACTCGGCCTGCACTTTGTTCAGCTGCTGCTCCAAGTGCGAGCACTGCGCCTGCGTCTCCGTCAATTTAGTCCGCAGGCTCTGGCACTCCTTCGCCGAGCTGGACATATCGTCTCTCCCCTTCTTGAGCAGGTCTTCCATTGATCCTGAGAAACAAAACACTGAAATTAAATATTTTATTCAACACAAATACATAGCTCCGCCCACTGACAAGAACGGCGAAACAAACTCAGTGCGTGTCTTATTTTTGCTTCCGTGAGGTATTTAAATTATAACAAACATTTGCTCTGAGAATACCTGGCGTGAGCATCTTATTCCCATTATCTTATGACCATTTATAAACTCACTAACACTAATATGCTTTATAATACAAACAGAAAGATTTTGAACGCCTTCTGGGAAAGCGAATCGCCATTATCTCTAAAAAATATTACTTAATCTGATCACTAGTAAAATTGAAACGTGGTTTCTCCTATATTTCGCTGAGTGAGTGAACATATCGGAGGTCTTTAAAAAATGCCGCGTAAGCTGTGAAAAAGCCTGTACACGACAAATGCGCGGACTATAGCTCGGTTGCTGATGGGCGGCGGTGTTCTCTTACTATATGGGAGACCCGCCTGCTTCCTTATCCGCTAAGGCATAAAAAAAGACCGCGAGCACTCACCCAATGTCGACAACCGTTCCTTGTATCGGTCCGCGCGCTGCCGCCACTCGGCCGCGGCCTGCTTCAACCGGTGGCACTCGGCGATCAGCTCGTTGTGCTCCTTGATGAGGAGTGAGAGCTCGGCCTCCTTCGCCTCGAGGATCTGTGCGACCTTCTCCCGCTCGGAGAGGACGAACTCTTTGAGGGCGTCCACCTCTTGCGCCTTCCGCTGCAGAAGCTCCTTGAGCCGGCCCACGGCCGACAGCTGCTCCTTCTCGGCCTCCTTCAGCCGCCGCGCACAATTCATCTCCACTGTCTTCATCTCCAGCGTCAACTTCTCCGCTATCTGGTCGCGTATCGCTTTCTCTCTCACCATTAGTGCAGTCTGAAATTGTTTGTTTCAATTTTTGAATGATATACTAACATGAGCCATGACGATACCACAGTGTCACAAATAGTAGTCTGTGCTGCTGCGTTTTCACTGTCACAATATACAAACTCTTCAAACAGCACACGATCAGACGAATTAGAATATTATGAGCCACAAATTACGACAACTACAAATAAGCGGTAATTATTTTTGGTAAGAAATTAACGGACCTTAAAATGCCCAAAAAAACCTATAAAACGTGTAAATGATCTTCAACGTCAGCATATTATAGTCCACTGCTGGACATAGGCCCCACAGACGGCCACCCATTGCGATCTGGATCCAGTGGTTGCCGCGACAATAACGAGATCGTCATTCCTTTGCGAAGAGGGGACGTCCCACTTCGCGGTCCCTGCTACTCGGTCGCTAATCGACAACTTTTCTCCCCCATCGCTTGATGTAAGGCTACCTTGGCGGCCAAAGAGTCCTTCTCTTCTGTGAGCTCCTCTCCCGATTCGGAGTCTGCGTCTGGCCGTGACGTGTTCGTGCCGACACTCCGTTGGTCCTGCATATTCTTGAACCTCTCCAGAATATAGTTCTGAAAGAACTCTGCCTTGCCTTTCAGCTCCTTCATTAGCGCCTCGTTGCTCTCTTGGGCAGCTGAAATTTCATTACAGAAATGGTCATTCTATTTTTATTTCTAGGGTTCGATTCAATGACAAAAAATAAATAGTTCCCAAGCGACACTATTAAAACTTTTGTATTTTGTATGTGCGACATCTCTTTTGTCATATTATTAATAGAGTCGGACTGAAATTAGTTAATTTCGAAAATATGTGGCGAATAAGATAACGAAAACAAATAATAGTAACTCGATTTATAATAACTGTCTCATACCAAATGTAAACAAATGCAAATAATTTTAATTCCTTACACATTCTCATAACTCACAAACATTCAAATTAAGTTCTAATAGCAAAATGTTTAACAGTTATCAATAATAAAATCACTATTTATTTCTGTTTCCCTAAATACTAAGTACAGCTATTTTGAAATCTTTCTAATTTATCATTTGGTTTGTACTTAGAAAAATAATCAATCTCTTATTTTATAGAAACGGCGGAAAACGATCAGGAGCTCACATAGAGTAAGCGTTTCTCCTCCCATGGAAATTCCTTGGACAGCCCTTGCCATGCCTACAATAATAATAATATAGTATCGCGATGAAAAGTATACTATCACCTGCCCGGGAGTGTGAAAAACAATTGTACAAAGCATTGTTAAAATCTGTCAAATAGTTTTTTGTTTCTATAACGAGTATACAGACAGACAGACAAAAGTTTACTAATTGCATATTTTCCATAAGTATCGATAAGTAATCACCCCCTGATAGTTATTTTGGAAATATATTTAATGTACAAAATGACTTGACTAATGCCTTTTGAAACGTAAGAGCGTTCAAACAAAAAAATTCAAACTCAAAGCATTCATTCAAATAGGCCCTATTAGGGGCACTTTTGCAATTCAATTGACAATTGTAAAGCTACCATTGGTTCGGAACACGTCACTCATAGGGTTTCATTTTTTTCGCCAAATTTACAATAATTGGTTTATGGAAATTAAAACTTATGTTATTAAAGCTTTCTTCATTGTAGTTTTTACAAGATTCTTCAATTTACTTTCTGCAAGTTCTGTTACCTCTTTAGGAATCTTATTATATAAGCAAACACAGTTCCACAAGAAAGTCTTTTTACTTGTTTTAGATCGATAGATGTTTATCCTCATTCCTAGTATTAAAATTATGGTGTTCGCTATTTAATTTGAATTTATGAAGATTCTTGAGCTTATTCGTGTTTCCGTAAATGTATAGGGATGCTAAGGTTAATATATTTATTTCCTTAAATAACTTTCAGGAATCGCGGGGACTCATGATCAAACAGTATTTTAACCTTTAGTGAATGCGGTTAGCTGACGACGAATCGGCGTAAAAAGCCTGCATTTCAATCCATTATAGCAATTGCAGAAAGCACAATGGCACGAAGGCATATTGTAATAAGAATTGTGTTGCAAGGGAAAACGGCCTCAACGCGGGCTATTCAGTGTTTTGTGCTATTTCAGATCATTTGTTAAGGTGCAGTTATGGGGAATTAATGGAGCAATCCAATCAAAACGGTAAATCAAAACTTTTATAGTGAGAAATATAACAACATATTTTATAAGATGCTATTATATTGCTAGGTACGGCGTGAAGTAGCAGCGGCCTCACCCAATTTCACGTTACACTTGCTGAGCTGCTCCTCTAAATGCTTCATGTGCTGGAGCTGGCTCTCGCACTGCACGCACACGTCCATCTCCTTGCGCATCGCGCATTTCTCGTCTGCACCAATTAAACAAACATTTTTTATAGTATAGCGGACAACGGAGCAGGTGGGTATCCTATATACTGGATTATACTATAAGGGAAAACCGCCATTCACAAACAACCGCGTCCAAGTCCGAGCTTTCGTCGCGATGGCGGCCTTTTACGCCGGCCCAGCGAATCTCGAGGGCCTCCGATATCCTCACGCACTCAGCGAAATATAATAGAAGCACCAGTACTACTACAATTTCATCAATTGAGCAATAATGTGATAGCAAAGCATTAAACATTGATGGTCCAGTAATACCGCGCGCCACCCAGCACGAGAGCTTCGATGCGTAGCGGAGACGGCTAGTATTGAGACGTGTAGTAACCTTCCAGATACTTGTTCAACTTATCCGTAAAGTCCTTCTGCTTGTCCGTGTACTCCTTCTGCAGCTCCGATATCCTCTCGTTGGCGCTCTCCACCTCCTCTCTGGCGTTTCGCAGCTCCGCCGCCACCTTCTCCGCCTGCCTCCTCTCCCGCTCTATCCTCTCCATGTAGTCCCTCTCCTGTGCTTTCAACTCCTCTCGCTCCCTCTGCATGTTCGTTCGTGCTTCTCTCAATTCTCGCGCTGCCGCATCTCGGCCACTGCAAACCTACAAACATATGTAATAATTTATTAAATAACAAATATTTTATATAATGGCGGGGGGGCCTCAAGAGTGTTTTGAATGGGTATGACGTCAGCATAGCTGACATCCCAACTATTGTTTTCTTGATGGTGATTTTTTCATAGTATAGCGGACAACAGAGCATGTGGGCCTGGTAAAGGAACACTGCCGCTCATGAATAACGGCGCCACAGCCCGCGTATTGGTATTCGTCATTGAAAGAAAATTTCAAATTTTTTTCCCTCTTTGTGTATTCGAAATGCAGAGTAACGATTTCCCAGAGGTCTATAACGTCTAGCGGCTCAAGGGGGACTGACTGGGAGCCTTCTTCTAGAAGGGCTATTTGCTGCCGGCCATAGCCGTCACAGCTTCACACGGTCTTTTGGGGCGAGCCGTATGTAGACTAGCCGTGAATTGGTTTTTAGCTGCGACTGGCGCAAGGGTGTCTCCTGCGAGACACGAACCTTGGCTTGGGCCGTCGCGTGCTCATGGGGCGACGGAGCAGCCAGTCGGAAGCTCACCGGGGTGAATTTGGCGACGTAGCTGAGTCCTCGCGTTTTCTAGCATCAATGGTCGGCTTTCAAAAAAGTTAATCCATATGAGTAAACCTCAAAAACGGACTATATGCTGCTGCACAAATTAGGCCGGCTCATCCAAAGTGTTACCACGGGCCGTCACCTGGAGGTAGAGGCTCTTGAGCTCCCCGTTTTCCTTGAGCGCGTCCTTGAGCTGCGCGCTGCAGCTGTCCAGCTCGCGCAGCAGGTCGGCGTTTGCCTCCTGCGCCAGCGACGCGCGACTGCCGCGCTCACTCTTCACTCGCTCGTGCTCCAGCTCCAGCTCTGTGTACTTCAGCTCCAGCTGTAATTAATCTCAGACTCAGCGTCAAGTGGTAGTTGTACTTGCAAAGGAACTTCTACTGCGTTTTGCTGAGTGAAGGAGAATATCGGAAGGCCTTAATGGCGCTTGAGCTGCGTAAAAAGAAGGCAATACAACCAATGCGCAGACTGAGGCGCGATCGGTGATGTGCGGCGGTGGTCTCTTGTCACATAAGACCCACTTGCTCCGTTGTCCGCTATAACTTAAAAAAAATCGGTTCATCAGATACAATCTCGGTCACTTGGACTGCTTGGCCCGAGGCGCTCAAGGCATTTCAATCTTGTCAGATTGTTGAATATCTTAGAGTTACCACAGTCGCGTTTTTTTTTGTCCGCCATACGGCATTACAGCTGAACGCCTAGAATTTGCAATTTTTGCCGAGAGTCGAACCTCGGCTTGAGCCGTCGGGGGAGACTAATACATTGCCCATATTTGTACCTCTGTACGGCTTTGCGTTAAATTGTTTCAATAATGTGTTATACTTTGTTATTTTTCAATGTTTATATTTTTTTTGTCACTAAGCAGCCGTGATATCTGTTAAAATTTATTTGTATTTGTATGTAAAAATGTAAGATAGGATCGCCCTCGCTTCCGGCGCAGGCGCCTTTTACCGCGGTCCCTACACAGAGCCCTCTGCCATCTGCTCTTATCTTTTAAATAAAGCTAACAATAGACGCGTATTGAAATGACAAAGACGCATGGCTGGGTGTCGCGCGGCCACACAACAAACACACTCTGTCACTTCGATTGAAACAACTGACTGTATGAACAAAAATGTATAGATTCAACGATGTGTGACAGCGGCGCGTCTTGTTTTGGGGTGTTTTTTTTTATACAATTCTTATATTAATGTAATCTAGTATATTTCTTTATAATAACTTCACAAGATAGAACTGCTACTGAAATATTATATAATATGCATTATAAAATAAGCTCAATGTACCATAATTCGCGATTTAAAATGTATTGACAATTCAAAGTAACTCTAAGTTCTACCAAATACATGTCTGACTTTGACTTTGTTTCATCTTTTTCCTCGCGGGGGCTATTAATCGATTTTAGATTGCGTGGAGCCCATAAGCGCCACAGTCGCGGGCACCGTGACAGGCTACTCACACTGTTCATATCGGCGCGGATGTCTTCAGCCTCCCTCCTCAGCTCCTCGTTCTGCTGCCGGTAGGTCTCGAGCAGTTCGCTGTCCGAGTGCGTGCCCAGTAGCTCCAGCTTGTTTTGAAGAACCGCCACTCTGGAGTTGAGCTGCAGCTCCACCCCGCGCTGCTCCTCCAGCTTCGAGCGCATCTCGGCCTCTTGTTTCCTGTGTTGCTCTAGCCGTCTCTCTCTGGAGATATTTTTTCCATTTATTGTACTTACGAAAATAAAACAAACCAACATTCCACATTCCAGCCACTGGTCTAATGGCAGCAAGTGTCGGCAGGCGAAACAAGCGTCTCCTAGTACCAATGGTCTTAGTAAGTGTTAATGGTAAAAGTTAGTATATACTAATAACAAAAGTTACTTCGTATGAGTAAACCCCAAATAGGGACTGTCACTAGTGCATTAACAGGACACGGCTCCTTTAATAAACATCTGTTTTTTTTTGCTTCATTTAGGTACACCAGCAGTAACATTATAAAACTAAATCATCATCATCATCAGCCTATTAAAGTCCACTGCTGGACATAGGCCTCCCCCAAAGACGCCCACCTGTTGCGATCTTGAGCGATCTGGATCCAGCGGTTG